>JXCR01121475.1:0-24709 GCA_002079205.1 Phalaenopsis hybrid cultivar
ATAAGTGTGCTCGAATTGGTTTATTTGAAATTTTCATAGATTATTTAGCTTGAAAATTTATAAATCTTGTTAACGTACTAATAGAATCTAAATTTAGTTCTTTTGCACATGTGCATAATTTGTATGAGGATATTCACATTAATTGATTATTGATCACAGCAGGATAAGCATGTGGAATTTAAATTGAGTGATTTAATCATAGTGATTTTGAATCCAAAATTCTTCCATATTGAACCTTTTAGGAAACTACTTGCAAGGAAGACAAGATAATTTAAATTTGGGCAACACACTGTAATTAATGCTCGCAAGTTGGAAATTTCGGAAAATTCTGCAATAATTTCAATTTTCAACGTGTCTAATTTAATTTTATTTTTATGAACTTTTAATCAATCATTTGAAGAATGTTTTTTTCAACTTTTTTTATGAATGCACATCTATTCCTCTGTCTAATACTTGAATCTTATTTCTTAAGTTAATTTAGATGATGAGATTATACTTATGTTTGATGATAGTTTTTAAAGATTTTTTATTCACTTAGAGATGAAATATTTTTTGATGATTCGTGGATTAAAGAGGCTTCTAATTTACTTAGCATCCCTTTTTTTTATCAGAAGGATAATGTTTGTGTTAATTTTTTGAGTAGCTATTTATGTCTCATTAATTGTTTATTTATTAATGGGTTTATGTCATAATTGAACCAGAAAATGGGCCGTATTTAATTTTCCTAATTTTAGATTATTTATTTGCCCAGAATGATAGTAGTTCATGTTATTCATAACTGCTTTTGAGTTTGGTATATAACTCTAAGAGGTATTGGGTGGTTTGGGTTTGGTATCGTGCCATAGTCTTGGAAACTTTCAATTAAAAAAAAGGAGGATTTGCCAAAATAGCCTTCAAAATTTTAGATCTTGCCTATTTCACATCTAAACTTCAAATCTTACACTCATAGCACTTAAATCATTCAAATAAAAATATAATGCTGCTAAAATGGCGTTATATTGTATGTAAAATGTAAAATTTTGAGTATTCTTTATCTAAATGCCGAAAAGAAAAAAATTTAAAAAAGATAGAAAAAAAGAAAGAAAGTTAGGCAAACCGTTTAGCGTTATATTTGTTGTAATCACAGCCAGAGCCAAACCAGTAATCCAACTGAATACTGTTGCGGAATTGTTGTTGGATTTTAGTTAGCGGGATATCTGCACCTAGGTGTCCAGTTTCGTGCGTTGTATTTGAAATTTGGAGTTCGTTGACATGAAATTTAATGTTTTTTTTTAAATTCTTGTTTTTTGTCCGAATGAGTTGTAATTTATAACTTTGATGGTTTAAATATAATGTGTCCTTAATTTTAGGGAAAATGATATTGTATTGACGCTTGAATTAATTTTTTCTTTGCTAATTCTGGTCTCTCTTTCTTTTTGCATAACTAATCTTTGGACTAATTTATTGCTCCTAAATTCACTTTTACATAAAAGGTTTTGCATCAGAAATTGTTTTTATAAAATCAATTTGTTTGCTAATTCTAATTTTTCAGCAGACATTTTTAGACATTTGCATTATTTCACTGTTATTAAGATTCAATTCAGCCATTTAATATCATATAATTTGCAGCTTGCGATATATGAATTTTTTTTTATTTCTTAAATATGAAAGTGCATCATGCATCAGATGTTCATTTGCTCTGCTGAATTGTGGAATTTGTTTTTGTAAATTTCTCTCAGTTTAATTATGATGTTAGCCCATATGGATTTCGGGAATTTTTCAAGAAGCACGGAATGCTGTCTTCAAACAACAGATGAATTGGTTTCCAGAATTCTCAGGCGTCGCTAAGCATTCATGTGAAGAATACTGAAGCTGGGCCGGATTGGGAAACAAACAAAATCCTCTTAATTTTCTGTAGCACTTTGATTTCTATGAACTGCAAACAGGTGGGCATTTTCAATTTGATTCGTGTGGATTCTTTACTTTTAGTCTGTTTGAATGTTTTTTTGCTGCTTGAGAAACAAAATATAGCTTAAAGGTAGATACGATAAAAATTGCAATTAAGTCATTTTTACATGCCTATAACATTTTTATGTCCCTTGAGCTTATTTGTAGGGGTGGAATTGACTTTTCTCGGCGAGCAAATTCATTGCGGCAATTATTTTTTAATAGTATTTCTTTTGTGTAAAGTTTATTTGTTGATAATTGCATATATATATATATATATATATTCAAAATCATTTAAAATTATTATTTATTATGTTATTTCTGAAATCTAATAAAGTTAAATTTAACTTCTAGGGTGCACAACTGCACAACTAGACTTTTTCTGCCCTCTTGTTCTATGGTGTTGAAGGAATGGGGTTGAAATTGGTAATGGTGGTAAGTCCCACTGTGACTAATATTTTTCTAGAAAGCTTTACATGCATGCTGCTAAATTGAGACAAACTAAATGACAAACAATTATCTGATCTAAGCCCAAGTGAGCTTCACATCATGCACTTGAGGCATGAACAAATGGTTTGACATATTTTGGGAGACTAAATCTTCTTTAAATTTGGCAACTTTATAGTGAGATCATGCATTTTGGCAAAATAAATCCAACCAATCAAAGATAACTTAATGTTGGCATCACTAAGATATTCAAATACTCATAAAATTATATCTAATCAATGTAATTATTCTGAGCCGGCTGATGAAGTGGTTCAAATTTATTCAATGTCTATGAATGATGATACTCATAAAATTTATAAATAGACTATCACTCTTTCATGAGAGGGGACCTGGACTTGGGGCTTGGAACTACAAAAGAAAATTGAAAGAGCTCTAAATTTTTTAGGGTTCTTAAGCTCCATTATTGTCGGGCCACTTCCATTGGGTCGTCGCCATCGTCAAACCACCGTTTCCTAGCCAACACTGTCACCATCGTTAGATCACCAATTTCTGTCACCGCGTCAGACCATGGTTGCTAGGCCACGACCATCGCCGCCACAGGACTGTTTTTGCCGTCGGAACATGATGAGGTGTGCAAGATTGCGGTTTGCTCACTCGTAGTTTTGTGTCTGTATTGTCAAATCTTGAACTTGATTTATGCAGTAATGTGGCACTATACTTTTTGTTTTCCGGCAATGGCCCCAAAATCTTAATGTGTTGGTGTTGGACCGCCAAATTTGCTTCTAGGTCAGTTGTTCTTGCCTCTCTTTGTATCACACAAGTATACGTGATCGTTTTAAGTAATATCAAATTTTTTAGTTTGGATTGTTGATCCCACAGAAAAACAGATGTTACAATCTTAAGACAAGTTCTAGCCTACTAAACTAGTTCTCATCTTGGAAGACTTGATAGTTTTAAAGTTATACTAATGATTTACTCTAATTACCAATTCTATTAATTATATTAAAATTTGAAGGAAATCAAGTAATAAGGTTATCATCCCCTTTGAAACTGTATAAGAGGTGTGAAGATAGTGAACACAATAAATTGAAAATGTTGTAAGTGATAAATAGGAGTAATTATCCTCTTTACCATCTCCCGAGTGTATAATGAAGTTTGGTTCAACTGGTTTTAATTACTTAAACCCCAATTTGATTCCATTAAATAGTATTTCCCTATCTATTTGCATCTCCATATAGGCTACTTTTGCTTCATACCCTATAGTTCAATGTGATTCTTCATATTTGTTCATGTCATGGCTCTCCCAAGTTCTTATGGGTTCGAACAAATTTTAACAAACCATGGCCAAAATGATAAGTAAGCAAAGCACAGAAGGAAAATCATCACTTTAAAGAGTAAAAACCAATTTCTAAACCACCTACTCATTCATCACAAGGGGAAAGGTAAAATGAACTACTCACAAAGTATAGAGAAATTACCACAACACATTTTTAAAACAAGACAATCCACTAGAATTATGTATAAAGAAAGTTACAACAAAAAGGAGTCCACAATATTTAGTTTTTTCCCTTCCCAAGTACTGGAAATCTTTCCCAGAAAGATCTTTCAATTCCTTGTTACCTTCCTGAAGAACCTCTCTACAATATCCCTCTAAATCCTCACTAAACTGTGAAATAAAAAGCAATCTAAACTACAACTGAACTCTAGACTCCCCTAGGATTTCCTTTAGGGTTTAGAGGTCNCTTTTCTGCCCTCTTGTTCTATGGTGTTTAAGGAATGGGGTTGAAATTGGTAATGGTGGTTAGTCCCACTGCAACTAATATTTTTCTAGAAAGCTTTACATGCATACTCTGCTAAATTGAGAAACTAAATGACAAACAATTATCTGATCTAAGCCCAAGTGGGCTTCACATCATGCACTTGAGGCATGAACAAATGGTTTGACATATTTTGGGAGACTAAATCTTCTTTAAATTTGGCAACTTTATGGTGAGATCATGCGTTTTGGCAAAATAAATCCAATCAATCAAAGATAACTTAATGTTGGCATCATTAAGATATTCAAATATTCATAAAATTATGTCTAATCAATGTAATTATTCTGAGCCGGCTGATGAAGTGGTTCATATTTATTCAATGTCTATGAATGATAATACTCATAAAATTTATAAATAGACTATCACTCTTTCATGAGAGGGGACATGAACTTGGGGCTTGGACCTACAAAAGAAAACTGAAAGAGCTCTAAACTTTTGAGATTTCTTAAGCTCCATTATTGTCGGGCCACTTCCATTGGGTCGTCGCCATCGTCAAACCGCTGTTTCCTAGCCAACACTGTCACCATCATTAGATCACCAATTTCTGTCACCACGTCAGACAATGGTTGCTAGGCCACGACCATTGTCGCTACAGGACTGTTTTTGCCGTTCGAACATGATGAGGTGTGCAAGATTGCGGTTTGGGTCACTCGTAGTTTTGTGTCTGTATTGTGAAATCTTGAACTTGATTTGTGCAGTAATGTGGCACTATACTTTTATTTCCAGGCAATGGCCCCAAAATCTTAATGTGTGTTGGACCTCCAAATTTGCTTCAAGGTCAGTTGTTCTTGCCACTCTTTGTATTGCGCAAGTATACGTGATCGTTTCAAGTAATATCAGATTTTTGAGTTTGGATTGTTGATCCCACAGAAAAATAGATGTTACAATCTTAAGACAAGTTCTAGCCTACTAAACTAGTTCTCAGCTTGGAAGACTTGATAGTTTTAAAGTTATACTAATTATTTACTCTAATTACCAATTCTTTTAATTATATTAAAATTTGAAGGAAATCAAGTGATAAGGTTATCATCCCCTTTGAATGCATAAGAGGTGTGTAGATAGTGAACACAATAAATTGAAAATGTTGAAGTGATAAATAGAAGCAATTATCTTCTTTACCATCTCCTGAGTGTATAAAGAAGTTTGGTTCAACTGGTTTTAATTACTTAAACCCCAATTTGATCCCATTAAATAGGATTTCCTTATCTATTTGCATCTCCATATAGACTACTTTTGCTTCAGACCTTATAGTTCAATGTGATTCTTCATACTTGTTCATGTCATAGCGCTCCTAAGTTTTTATGGGTTCGAACAAATTTTAACAAACCATGGCCAAAATGATAAGTAAGCGAAGCACATAAGGAAAATCATCACTTTAAAGAGTAAAAACCAATTTCTAAACCACCTACTCATTCATCACTAGGGGAAAGGTAATAGGAACTGCTCACAAAGCATAGAGAAATTACCACAACACATTTTTAGAACAAAACAATCCACTAGAATTATGTATAAAGAAAATAACAACAAAAAAGAGTCCACAATACTTAGTTTTTTCCCTTCCCAAGCACTACAAATCTTTCCCAAGAAGATCTTTCAAGTCCTTGCTGCCTTCCTGAAGAACCTCTTTACAACATCCCCCTAAATCCTCACCAAACTATGAAATAAAAAGCAACTAAACTACAACTGAACTATAGACTCCCCTAGGATTTCCTTTAGGGTTTGGAGGTCTTCTCCTCTCTTTAGAATGCTTAGAATTGCTAACAGTTGTTGGCGCCTAGGAGCTAGGATCTTTATCTGGTTCAGCTGAAATTGTGGTTTAGGAGCCAAGTGGATGGCGCCTAAGCGCCGGTTTACTTGTGGCCATTTTGCTTCATTTCACCTCCGCTTCTTCGACATTTTGTTTCACATTTACTAACTTTTGTACTTGCAAGAAAAACACAAAAATACCGTTCTTAAGTGCAAATTCATCCATAAATAGGTGCAAAAGATAAAGGAAATTAATCATGCTTTTAGACATATCAAAATTTCTCAAACTTAAACGTTACTTGTCTTCAAGTAACACTAGATATATTGAAATTAATTTTATTAATTTGAGGAGGTGGGTTCCATTAAAATCATTAACAATTTTGCCTCAAGAAATTCATAAAATAAATTTAAAGTAAACAAGTATAACCCTGTGGTCAAAGTGAACCATTCATTTAAAGAGGAAAAGTTGATTTTCTATTCAATTTAAAATGCAGTGAATAATTGTAAAGTAAATTTATTACTCAAAATTGCAATAATTTTTAACTTGCATAATTTTAACAATAATTTTTAACTTAAACCACTTCAACACACAACAAACATAAACAACTTGTAAAGTAAAAATTATTGCAATTTATACTTCAACACACAAACATAAACAAATTCACACCACAACAAACAACAAACAAATTACACCTAAATATAAAAACAAACTTGGGTTGCCTCTCAAGAAGCGCTTGGTTTAATGTCATCAGTCCGAAAAATCCAGGTGCTTACTCAGGTTGACCCAACATTAAGACTTTATTAATTATAGGATTTTCTCCACCTAGGTAAGGTTTAATTCTTTGTTTGTTCACTTTAAACTCCTTCCACATAGAGGATCCTTAATATCGATTTCACCAAAATGATAAACTTTAATTATTAGTAAATGACCCTGACCACCTCGACTTAAGTTTTTCAGGAAATAATTATAATTTCATATTAAAAAGTAAAAGCTCATGTCCAGGTTCAACATATTTCCCAAGAATCTTCTAATCATGCCAATTTATCATATTTTCTTTATAATTTTTTGCATTTTCATAAGATTCTTGCATAATTTTCTTGAGTTTATTTAGCTACAATAATCTCTTCCTACTAGCTTCTTTCATGTTATAATTAAATTCCTTAACAACCTAATAAGCTTTATATTTTAATTTCACTAGCAATTAACAAGCTTTCCGAAAATGAGATTATTTTGAGATATTACTGCAGGAGTTTTGTAAGCAGTCTTATAAGCCCATAATGCAATTTCTAATCTTAAAGACCAATCCTTTCTTCTGGGATTGACAGTCTTTTATAAAATCCTCATGATTTCTCTGTTAGATACTTTTGCTAAACCGACTATTTGAGGATGATATGTTGTGGCTATTTTATGTTTAATTTCATATTTAACAACTAGTGTCTCAATTTTTCTACTCTTAAAGTGGCTTCATCCATCACTGAAGACCAATCCAGGCATGTCAAATTTATTGAAGATATTCATCTTTAAGAATTTAGCGCTACTTTGAGCATCGCAGTTTGAAGAGCAACTGCATTAATCAATTTTGAGACATAGTCCACAACTATCAGAATATATAAATTTTCGAAGATGGTGCAAATAGTCACATAAAACATATACCCAATACATCAAAAATTTCAATCCACAAAGTAAAATTTAGGAGTATTTCATCGTGTTTAGAAATATTGCCTACTCTCTAGCACTTATCACAGGTTTTTATATATGTATTAACATACCTAAACAGAGTTGGCCAATAAAATCTAGATTGTAAAATATTAACGTAGTTCTATCTGTTCCAAAATGTCCCCCAAATTTTGAATCATGACATTTCTTAATAATTTCTTGGGTTTTTTCTAAGGGTACACATCTTCTAATTACTTGATCCTTACACTTTTTATACAAAAATGGGCCATCTCAAAAGTAAGATCTAGCATCGTGAATGGAATTTTTTCATTGGTGGTATGATAATCTATAGGGCATAATATCACTAACAATGAAATTCACTATGTCAGCATACCATGAAATTTGCCACTCCGTAATAGCATACAGTTGCTCGTTAAGAAAATTCTCCATAAATGAATTTTCCTAATATAGTCTCGATAAATGGTCAACAATTTGATTGTCCAAACCCTTTCTATCCACCACTTTGATATTGAATTCCTGCATTAAAAGGATCCATCTAATCAAATCTTAGCTTAGTGTCCTTCTTCTACATAAGATATCTAATAACAAAATGATGTATATGAATAATACATTTGGTTCCAATTAAATAAGATCTAAATTTATCAAAAGCATATACTATAGCCCCAATAATTCATTTCCAGTTGTAGTGTAATTGATTTGAGCTTCATTAAAAGTCTTGCTAGCTTAATATATAGCTTCGAACATTTTAGCATATTTTTGCCGTAAAACTGCCTCAATAGCACTATCACCAACATCACACATCAACTCAAATGGTCTCCACAAATCATATGAGCCTATAATAGGAGCATTGACTAATTTCTCTTTTAACATATTGATGACTTTTAGTTAATATGTTTGACAATTTTAAGAGACGGTATATATGTTTGACAATTTTAATAAAAATCTTTTATATATTATCTATAAAATCTAGCATGTCTAAGAAAACTTCAAACTCCCTTTATATTAGTGGGTGGTGGCATTTTTTCATTAACTTGAACTTTCGTCGACTTGACTTCCATGCCTTTCAGGTATTTTATGTCCCAAAACAATATCTTCTACGACCATGAATTGACATTTCTCTCAATTGAGAACCAAATTGGTTTCTTCAGAACATTTTAACACCTTTCCTAGATTAATTAATCTAAACAGGAATCAAGTGAAGTTCCAAACACTGAAAAATCATCCATGAAGACTTCATTGCTTTAATCAAGTTGTAGAAAATATACAACATGCACCTCTGAAAAGTAGTTGGTGTGTTACATAACCCATATGAAATTCTTCTAAAACCAAGATTCCTACAAGAACTAGTGAATGTAGTCTTTTCATGATTCTTAGGAGTTATAGGTATTTGATGATATCCAGAATATCTATCTAGAAAGCAAAAGTATCGATGGTCAGTAAGCCTATCCAACTTCTGATCCAAAAAAGGGTAAAAAAAAGTGATCTTCCTTAGTTGCCAAATTCTATTTCCTATAGTCAACACAAATTTATCACCTAGTGACATGTCTAGTAAGAATTAGTTCATTATGTTCATTCATAGATACCATCACTCCTCCCTTCTAAAGAACACAATGAAAAGAGCTAACCCAAGCACTGTCTGATATAGAATAAATAATACATGAATCTTGCCACTTCAATATTTCTTTTTTTGACAACATCTTTCATAATTGGATTTAGTCTCCTTTAAGGATCCGCCTGGAGTATATGATTATCTTCCATTAGGATCCTATGCAAATAAATAGAGGGACTGATTCCCTTAATATCTATTAAGGTCCATCTGAAAGCTTTCTTATAATTCCTAAAAATTTATATTAATATTTCTTCTTATGAATGAGTTAAATCTGAGGATATAATAATCAATAATGTAGATGACTTCACCAAATAAACATCATGAGATATGTGGGAAGCACCTTCATCTCAATTCAGGTGGTTCCTCAATAGAAGGAATAAGATGTTTAATATGTGCTATTGTATCTAAAATCTTAAACCTTTATTGAACATTTGTTAATTTATCTATAACTAATTGAGTTGATTCATCTTGAGAGTTTGAAATTTTCTCATTGTCCAATAAGGCTATGTTGATTTTTCTTCATAATTGTTTCGAAAGTGGTCTCTACACAAATAGCCAATTAAGTACTTCCAGAAACACCCATCTTTGTTATCTTTCAAAGGATATTTCATAGATCTTAAAACATTAAATGTAACTTCCTGATCATTAACTCTTATTGTTAATTTACCCTTTTGTACATCCATCATAGCTCGTCCAGTGGCTAGAAAAGGTTTACCTAAAATGATTATAATTTTTTTTTATCTTCCTTCATATCTAATAGAATGAAATCAACAAAGAAGATAAATTTATCCACTTTAACTAACATATCTTCTATTACCACTTTAGGATAAGTGATCGGTCGATCAGCTAATTGAAGGTTCACAGTATGACATTTCTCATAATGCTAACATTTACATAAGGTTAATAATTGCTCCAAGATCACATAAAGCATTTCCATAAAATCTCTCTCTAATTGCATAAGGGGTTGTGAGGCTCTCATGATCCTTAAGTTTCTGTGGAAACTTATTCTGAATTATAGCGCTGCACTCATCACTGAGTGTAATTGTCTCATGATCTCCAAACATCCTCTTCTTATTAAGAATGTCTTTATTGAACTTTACATAACTGTACATTTGCTCTAGAGCTTCAACAAAAAAAAAATACTAATAGTTACCTTCATAAATGCTTCCAAAAATTTTGAAAATTTTCGATCCAATTTTTGTTATCAAATTCTATGAAGAAATGGAGGAGGTAGTTTTTCTAATTTAATCTTAGTTGGAAAGACTAGTTTTTTCCAAGTCTTTGGAGATATTCTCTAATGATTTTTCAATTTCCATGGTCTCCTTTTCAACCTGATTTCTTTTCGAACTACATCCTCTAACTCTCTTCCACTCCTTAGTTGTGCAGCTTTAACATGCCCACTATTCTTCCTTAAGGTTAACCTCAGTGTTGTTAGGAAGAGTTCCTTGGGGCCGATTGCTAAGAGAGTTAGCAATTTGTCCCAATTGGTTCTCTTTATTCCTTATTGCTACACCTTGACTTTATTGTTGATTCCCCATCTGCAACACAACCTCCTCGTAAGATAATCTCTTTTCCTTAAATTGTGGATTATTTTTAGACTCTTAAGGATAAGAAGGTCTATAGTTGGTACTATCTTGATTATTCCAATTTTATAAAGTATTTGTTTGATTATTTCTCTATTGTTGGTTTCCCCCACCAAAATTATTATTCCAGTTGAAATTAGGATGGTTCTTCCGACCTGAGTTAGAGAAATTAGAATAAGAGATGTTAGGTCTGTTAATAATTGCATTTAAGGTTTCAAATGATGAAGTGCTAGAATCAATCATTTGTCCAAATGAATTTTCCTTAATTACTGAAGGTGCTTGAGGTTAGTTCATGATACACCTAAAATATATAGTATTTTATACACATTTTTATACCTATTTTTTAGATATTGCACTTTAATGAAAGACATTTGTGTGTTTTTCTTTCAGGTACAATCAAATGGATGAAAAATGCTAAAAGTGGTGAGAAAGGGTCAAATTTGGGGCAAAAATAAAGAAAGGTGCAAAAATGAACTAGGGTGCCTAAGCGCCCAAAATTGATGCATAAGCACCATATACCTGCTCTTAAGCGCCAGAAGTAGTTATGAGATGAATTATTTAATTTGAATGGATTTTTGAAGAGGTGTTTGAAGAAACCCTTGGTAAAAATGTGGGAAATAACCCATGTACATGAAAATTCATTCAAGTGGCTTTTGAGGAGGCATTTTCTAGAAGATTCATTGAATGGAGACACCTTTTTAAAG
The DNA here is from genome assembly GCA_002079205.1 of Phalaenopsis hybrid cultivar. Taxonomy (NCBI): domain Eukaryota; kingdom Viridiplantae; phylum Streptophyta; class Magnoliopsida; order Asparagales; family Orchidaceae; genus Phalaenopsis; species Phalaenopsis hybrid cultivar. The sequence continues at coordinate 11,511 of JXCR01121475.1, forward strand.
AGACACCAAGGTAGCTTTTGGATTTTATTAAAGAAGACTTGGATCATAAGAGCCAATCGCTAGAGGCCAGCCACCCATCCAATTTACAGCCATCATCCATCTAAGTCATCGCTGGCGGCGACAGCGACCACTTTTCTTTTTATTTTAAGTATTATTTGTATTGTGAGTGAAGGAAGATAATTCAAAGAAACTTCAAAATATTTGGTGGAGAGTATTTGAGATAAGTGTTTATCTTTGTGACTACACGTGGTTTTAATTTAGATTTCTTATTTGTGTGCATGATTTCTACTTTAAACTCATGTGTGGTTGTGTTTTTTTCCATTGATTCTAAGTAGTTTTCTTTATCTTTTTCCTTAAAATAATAAGTGATTAAGTGTTGAAAGGAAGTTGTGTGAAGTATTAGGCTTGAATGTTGGAAAAAGTTGTGATGATTTGAAACCTTGCCTTACTTCTTAATTTGGCCAATTGAGATGTTAATACCTGTTCTGAGAATATGTAAGATCCGAGATAGTATTGTATCAGTCAACAAAGGGTTAGAATCACATATTGATTTCATGGATGAGAATGTAGTTCATGGGGTTGAGTGTAAATAAATAAGGAAATAAAATTTTTAAGGGCATAGAATTAGTGGACTTTAGAGTGATAGACTAAATCGCCCAATTTCATTTATAGTTTTAGGTTTCGATACGAGATGTTAGTCCCCAGGTCGAGGAAGAAAAAGGAACTCTAGAGTAAGAGTTAGTATCTTCCCTGCTTAGTCAGTCTTCAAGACTATTCAAATTATAGATTAACCAATGTTCTTTATATCATCTCTAGTAAGGGTAAAGAATATTATTTTTGTTATATGACACAACACATTTTGAATACTTCCGCAACATAATTTCTCTACTTATTACTGACTCATGATAAGGAAAAATATATTTTATTTATATTGTCTTCATCTTGCAAGTATTTAGTTAAGTTAATTGATTACTTACTTTATTTTCATAAACCAAAAAATTACAAAAAAAATCAATTTTGCATTCCTATTTTAGCATCTTAAGTTTAAGTAAGAATATTTTGCTAAGTAGATTTTTGTCATCTAAAATTTCTAATTTCCTAAAAAGCATATAGTCATTATCCCTACGAGTTTGATATTCTAGGCTTACTCAAAAAGTCATATATTACTTGATAACAATACATATACTTGTGTAGTATCCCATATTTAAAATTAAAATTGTATTCTTATTTTTTCATTGTGAAAAACTTACCTAGCTTTTTCTTTGGATCAAAATTTTGACTTTGTTGCAAATTAAGAATAACTATTAAGGAAGTTAAAGGATATAATCACATACATCATATTTTACATATATATAAAAAGTCGAGCTCAAGTTTTTGGCTCAGTTTCCGGGGATTAAAAAAAAGGAAAAATACGGAAAAAAATTAAAATTTTCAAAAGAAGTTTTTAGAAAAGAAAATTTCTATTTTTCCAAAGTCTTATTTAAACTTTAAGATTTACTGTAGGAATATTGTAGTGTTATTTTTATATAAAGTTCTTGTTTGTGTATTTTTATTTTATTTTATGTGTTTTATAACAATGTATGTGTAGTTTAGGTTCCACATGACTTGTGTCTTACGATTCTGAATTAGAAAGAACTATTAGAAAAATTAAAAAATTAAAAATTACTAAAAATTTTCAAGAAATGACAAATCAAAACAATCAAAATGTTGAAGAGTTTAGACCTTTAAGAGATTATGCAAACCCTACAATGGATGAACTTCATTGTAGTATTAAAAAACCCGCTGTAGTGGCTGATTCATTTGAGCTTAAACCTATTAATATCCAAATGGTATCAAATAATCAGTTTGGGGGAGCACCAACTGAAGATCCAAATTTACATCACAATTTTCTAAAATTGTGTGCTACATTTAAATAGATGGTGTATCAGATGATGCTATAAGAAGATTATTTTATTTCTCACTTAGGGATAATACTAAGATATGGTTACATTCGTTATCACTTGGATCTATCAGAACTTGGGGTGATTTAGCACAAAAATTTCTTGCTAAATATTTTCCACCATAAAAAACCGTGAAGCTTGAAAATGATATTACAACTTTTTGTCAGTTTGAAGGGGAATCTATTTATGAAGCATTAGAACAGTTTAAAAAAATCTTGAGAAAGTGTCCACACCATGTTATACCATATTGGTTAATAATTCAAACTTTTTATAATGAATTAGCTGGATCTCTTAGATCTATTATCGTTGTCGCTGTTGTTGGTTCATTGATGTCAAAACCATTTCATGACACTTATGCTTTAATTGAAGAGATGGCTACAAATAATTTTCAATGGCATTTTGAAAGGGTAAATCTTAAGAAAGTAGCCAATATTAATGGAACTGATGCTTTTTCCATGCTAGCTAATCAAGTTGCAATAATTTCAAGGATGTTAGACCAATTTGGAATGAATTTTTCTTAACCAATTTCCATGATTGAAGAGACTTCATTAGACCAAATGGTAGATTCTCAAGCATCATTAGAGACTTTGATTGCCATAGAAAATAAGCAGAAGAACCCATATTCAAACTATTATAACCTAGGTTGGAAGAACCATCCCAACTTTAACTAGAACAATATTTTAGGTGGTAATAATCAGTAATGGGGGAGCAATCAAGTAAACCCATTTGAAAACTGCAAAAAACAAGGGAATAGTAATTATAGACCTACTTATTCTTCAGGTTTTAACAGTAATCCAAAATTTAAGGAGAAGAAGTTGTCGATAAAAGAAGTGGCGTTACAAATGGGAACTCAATTACAAAGTCAAGGAGCTACAATTAGAAATATTGAGAATCAATTGGAACAAATAAAAAATTCATTAAGTAACAAATCTTAATGAACACTTCCTAGTAATACAAATATAAATTCAAAGACCAGAATAAAGAGCAGGTAAAAGCCGTTCAACTCAAAAGTGGAAGAGAATTGGAAGGTAGAATTGAAAAAGAAACTGAAGTAGAGAGAGAAGGGTTTGAAGAACCAAAAGAGGATGTTATGAAAGGTTTAGAGAGACTAATTTCTCCACTTAAAGTTGATTTAAAAAAACCACCACCTCCATTTCCTCAGAGGCTTCGATAACAAAGGTTGGATAAGCAATTTTAAAAAATTTTTGAAATTTTTAAGAAGCTTACAATTAATATTCCATTTGTTGAAGCTCTAAAATAAATGCCAAGCTATTTGAAGTTTATGAAAGGTGTTCTTAACAAGAAAAGGAAGTTTGAAGATAATGAAACAGTTTCACTTAGTGAGAAGTGCAGTGCTATATATCAGAAAAAGCTTCCTAAAAGGCTTAAAGATCCTGGTAGCTTTACAATTTCATGTGCAATAGAAGATAAATTTTATAGAAAAGCTTTATGCGATTTAGGAACAAGCAACAACCTTATGTCATTATCAATATTTAAAAGATTGGGATTAGGAGAAATAACCCCTACTATTGTAACTATGCTGCTTGCAGATCAATCAATAACATATTCTAAAGGAGATATAGAGGATGTTTTAGTGAAAGTGGATCAATTTATCCTTCCTGTTGATTTCATTATTCTAGATGTGAAGGAATATAAGGAGATGCTTATCATTTTGGGAAGACCTTTCCTAGCCACAGGAAGAACAATGATAGATGTGCAGAAAGGAGAATTAACTATGCACATCAATGATCAAACAATTACATTTAATATTTCCAAATTAATGAAATACTCTGCAACAGGTAATGATGAATGTTATAGAATGGATGTTATAAGATATTTAAATGAAGGTCATTTCAAAATAACTTATGAATAAAAATTTTAAGTTAAAGAGTTGGAACACGAGCAAGAAGAGGAATTGAATCAATATGAAGATTTTTATAAGGAAGACTCAAATTATGTTCGAGAAAGTTTTGAAGTTTTGGACACAACAGGAAAAGATACATCTTTTTGTCCATCAATTGAAAAACCTCCTAAGCTTCAGTTGAAGTTGCTTTTTGAACATTTAAAGTATGCCTTTTTAGGTGATTCCTCAACATTACTGACAGCGACTTTATATATGCAATAAAATATAAGATAAATATGGACGTATTAAATATTCAATAATTGTAAAGTCACACTTATCAACGCAAGTATACGTATCGCTCAAGTAATATAGGGCTCTAATGGAGTCCTAAATATCGATCCCATAGGGAGTAGTTTAGAATTACGGACTAAGACTTTAGAAAAGCAATACTTTAATCACAACAACGACATTCAATTTTATTGTCTGTCACTAATAGGCAATTGAAATAAATAGATAATTTTAATAGCTAATAAATAACTAGTGATATTAAGTAAGGTTTAATTGTGATATTCAATATATAAGAAAGCATCATTCTCCTTGTCAAGAAATTATGGTGAATGGATAAATTGAATTAGTTCAATTTATATTGTGTCAAATAGAAGCATACATAATATTTACCTTTTGTTCCAGGCATAAAGAACATTGACTAATCCTATGCTTGTTTACTGAATCTGCGACTAGGCTGGGAGGATACCGACTCTCACTCTGGAGCTCCCACGTTCCCCTCACCTGAGGGCTAACATCTTCACTTTAGCACCCAAACGATTGGACTGAATTGGGTATTTTAGTCTGTCACTCTAAAATCTCCAATTCTACGCCCGATAATATTATTTCCCTATATATTTGCACCAAACTTCCAGGGGCTTTGACCTCCCTGAATCTTGGATGTAATCTTCACTTTAGTTGTAAAACTCAAAATATTTTAACAAATCAATTGGTCATATTGAAAGTAAATTAATATCGAAGTGAAAAGGTCATCACAATTTTTTAAACATTTTCATGGCTTCACCAATTCAAATCACTATTTCATAAATCTCGAGACAAGGAGAAAGATAGAGAAAACTACTCAGAACTCATGAAGAAACACAACAAAACTCAGAATTCATATATAAAATCAAAGTCATACAAACTACAATAAGTAAACCTATCTCTAATTTTCTCATGGGGAAAACACAACAAAACTCAAAATTCATATATAAAATCAAAGTCATATAAAATACAACAAATAAATAACTTATCTCTAAATTTCTCCCCAAGAACACTCCTCGAAGTTCCTCTGAATCTTTTCCTTTCTTTACAACACACAGAATTCCTCTCCTATCTCTAAATTCTCATGGGGAAAACACAACAAAACTCAAAATTCATATATAAAATCAAAGTCATATAAAATACAACAAATAAATAACTTATCTCTAAATTTCTCCCCAAGAACACTCCTCGAAGTTCCTCTGAATCTTTTCCTTTCTTTACAACACACAGAATTCCTCTCCTATCTCTAATTTCTCTCCTAAGAAAACTCCTCGAAGTTCCTCTGAATCTTTTCCTTTCTTTACAGCACACAAAATTTTACTTTGAAGTAGCATGGAGGAAGAAATCTCTTACTTTCCCTCTACTCTTACAATCTCTCGAAGAATTCCTCACAATATTGGAACTCTAGTAAATACACTAATGGAACCTCCAAGGCCTCTAGACTCTCTAATTTTCGACCAAAAATGTTCTTTTAAAGTTGTGAATGAGCTTTCGCAAGAGTTGCCTAAGCATCCCTTCAAAATTTGGCCTTATATAAAGCTTGAGTAGGCATAACCGTCGATCTCGCCGTCGGCAGGGTCGATGATGTCGTCGTCGTCGGCGGGCTTCTGAAGAATTTTGTTCTGTAGTCCGGGAAAAACTCGTCGTCGGCGGGGTCGAGGGCGTTGTCGGCGGCCTAGTTCAAATCTCCACGTTTTGGTCCTTTTCGCTCCAAATTCGCTCATTTTTGCATCTTTTTGCTCCAATGATCATAATTCATCATTCCTGCAACAAAACATTAAAAATACATTTCTTTAAAGTGCAATATCATTAAAAACAGTTTAAAATATGTATGAAAATCACAACATATTTTCCTTTGGTCAAAATCCCATAAACTTAACTATTATTTGTGCTCAAGTAATTTTAGTACTATATAAAAGTTATGATCTACTGCAGTAAATTTTTAATTCAGAAATAATATATGTTTGACTTAAATAAATATCATAGTGAGATTTTCAGAAAAAAATTCAAGTAATTGAATTAACTCTGTAGCCACAAGATTATCTAGTCATCAAGTTTAAAAAAAATTTCAAGTAATTAAATTAACTCTGTAGGTACAAGACTATCTAGTCATTCAAGTTTTAAGCAAAAAAATTTCAAGCAATTAAATTAACTTTGTAGGTACAAGACTATCTAGTCATCAAGTTTAAGAGTTCTAGTTTTCTTTTCAAGAATGATTATATGTTGTAATATTAAGTCACTTAGAATATTCAAGAGATAAGAACTTCATGAGAGCTCCACTAGTAAAAGATATAATTCCATAAATATAAGTTCAGAAATGTATTTAAGTTTTCCCTTTAGGTAGGTCTAATGAAGCCAAATTTTGATTAGGCATATCCTCAAGCTTTTCCTCACTTTCATAAATTTTTCTTTTCTTTTCTCTTTTCTTTTTCATTTGGATTGCTTTCAATCCTATATATATATTTCTTTTCTTTTTAGGGATTGTTTTCAATCCTTTCTTTTTCCTTTTCAAGTGAGGATTACTATATATGGATAGCCTTTAATGATTTTGAACTTCACTTTTCTTTCCATAAATTTGAAACTCAAAGAATTTATTTACCTTATAAATATTTCATAGTTTTTACATCATTGAGCCCCAATCTTTTCTTCTCAAATGTTCCAGATTCTTAATACTTCAAAATATTGTTTTCTTTACTTTAAATAGTTAACTATAATCTTATTTCAGATTCTTAATACTTCAAAATATAGTTTATTTTACTTTAAATAGTTAACTATAATCTTATTCTCTTATACTAAATATCTTATATATTCTTAATACTTCAAAATATAGTTTCCTTTACTTTAAAAAGTTAACTATAGTCTTATTCGATATTTCATAGCTTTTACATCATTGAGCCCCAATCTTTTCTTCTCAAATGAATTTCCAGATTTAATTCATAGCTTTTACATCATTGAGCCCCAATCTTTTCTTCTCAAATGAATTTCTAAGATTCTTTTTATAGTTTTTACATCATTGAGCCCCAATCTTTTCTTCTCAAATGAATTTCCAGATTCTTAATATAACTTTTACATCATTGAGCCCCAATCTTTTCTTCTCAAATGAATTTCCAGATTCTTAATACTTCAGTTTTTACATCATTGAGCCCCAATCTTTTCTTCTCAAATGAATTTCCAGATTCTTAATACTTCAGGTTTCTTTTACTTTAAATAATTAACTATAATCTTATTCTCTTATACTAAATATCTTAAGTTACAAANTTCATCATTCTAAAATTTTTGCAGGCCTTCTCAAATTTTTACTTCACCTGGTCTGTAACATTAGGAGCTTTCTACACATAAATAATTAGAGGAATTTCTGGGTAATTAAATTTTGAAATAAGTATAAAACTAAAACATTAAATAAGCACAACATTTCCTAACAAAAACACAATACTAAACAATTAAAACTAAAATGTGAAACGAAAATCACATTACAATCCACAATTTTACTCAACATCTATTAAACTACACATGCAAATTCAACTATAACACTAACTTTATAACTAAAATTAAAATTGTCTAAGTACAACATAATAATAAAAATGAAAGTCCAAATACATAAACATCCATTTCTATTACAAAAAAGATTACATAAAATAAAAATACAAACATAAATACATCAATTTCATTCTATATCAAAATCCCAAGCTATATCTTCATTGTCTTGATCAGCAGGTGGATTGGGTTGATACTAAGTATATTGAGGGAATTCAGGAAATGTAACATCAGGCTCACCTCTGTAGTGTCGGGCCTAAGCTTCATAATAGACTACCTCAAAATTTGAATGCCTCTGCAGGTACTCACTATCATAATCGTGTCGGCGTTCTAAACCTCCAATCCTTTTATTTATCAAATCTATGCTCTTCCACTGCAAGTTCAACTCATTCATCAAATCAGAGAGGGTAGGGGAACTAGAAGGTGGAAGGTCATAACTTGTATAGGGGACGTCTCTACTAGTAGAAGGTTCTTGACTTCTACTCACAGTTCTCCATTTCTCATGGGATTCATAAGCTTTCAAATTAGCTTTACTAATGGGTTTCATAAGATAAACCCATTCTTCATTTCCAAATTCTACTCTAGAAAGTTTTCAAAATGTATAAATAAGTCCAGGATGTCCTAGACCTCCACTAGTCTCACTCCTTGTCGTAGTCAATATATTCTTAAGAATTATTCTTCCCACATTTATAGTTCTATTATTCTGAATATAGAAATTTAGAATAGCTCTATCTCTAGTTACCTCACTATGGTGATAGGTCGGTAACAAAGTAGAAGAAATGAAATAGTGTCACGCCTTAGAGGTGGCTTTCAGCATGGAAGCAAAAAAATTTACCCGTTCTCGCTCCTTTATCTTTCATGTTCCTTTCCCATCAGTGAGAAAGTTGATAACATCATTGAGGGGGCCTTCCATCGTACTAAAGGATCATATTGTAGCTGTAAGAGTCTGGGACTTCATAAAAAGTGTTGATGCGGGCGGCAGTAAACTCAACAGGGAATCCACGTACTTGAATAATTCCGTCATCAGAATAAATCACATTGGGGTAGAACTCCTTCACAACATTTGCATCAGCTTTATTGGTGGTGTAACAAAAGTTTTCCCACCTCTATTCAGCAATAACTTGTTCGATTTCTCCTCCCGGACTTTCAAAAACTTGATCTTGTATGCACTTCTTTCCTTTAACTTGTCAATTTCTCCACTCGGGTTTAAAAAAACTAGATCTTGTATGCACTTCTTTCCTTTAAATATGGGAGTAAATTTTGTTTGAGCATCGCATTGACGAAGCGAGACTCGTCGAACTCAACTCTTCTCTTTTGACGTGGAGTCATTTCAATCTAATCAAATTATAGAAAAAATTCCAAAAATTACTTCAAATATGCAAATCATGGCTTCCAATAGTAATTCTAAGAGTTTCTAAAAATTACATGAAATATGTAAATCATGGCTTCCAATAGTAATTCTAAGTGTTCAACAATAAGATCCATGAATTTCTTCCCAAATTTTCTTCACATTTCCAAAATTTTCGGATCTCCTCAATGTGGAAGAAATTCATGGTGAAAATCAAATATTTTTAACTTGGAGTGAAGTTCTTACCTAGATATGATCAAATTCGGTGTAAAAAAGCCTTGAAATCGCCTCCTAATCCAAGATCTCTCAAGCCCTAGGTTGAAAATCGCATTTTTAGGAGGAGGGGGATGATGAATAGTGGCGGTTGACTAGTCAAAATCACGGTTAAAGGTGTTTTTCATGAGCTCGTCGTCGGCGTGGTCGATGGCGCCATCGACGCGCTCAATTGGAATTTAAATCCCATGTCTCGAGAAATTCTCGTCGTCGGCGGCGTAAAGGGCACCGTCGGCGGGCTCTATTGATTTTGTCAAAATTCCAGATTTTTGCGATTTCGATCAATTTCATGCCTAAACGACATCTGTTTAATCATTATAAACATAATTTTAAGTAACTAAACGATGTACTTAGCACATATAAACTTTCACAACACAAAACATCACATTTATATATAAATTCCAAGAGGTACAAAAACGTTCCATAACACACCTAATTTTGGTATTTTCTTAACCTCAATACATTAATTCAACGTCACAATCCAAGCCACAACACTCAAAATGCCGAAAACAAAACATCCTATGCTTAGTCTCAACTATACAGAGATCTAAAAACATAATTTTAAAGCAAAACAAACACAAGTTCAAATCAAAATACATAGATAGACAAATAAGTAGTAATATAAATCTACTAATCCTCAGACTCGGTACTCGATTCTCCTATGAGATCACCCATTGATTGCACATGAACGAAGATGTTGTAGAAGGGTCAGAATGGAAATTCTTCATTAGAATCCTCAATCAATTTCATCCTCCTCATCAGTCATATCAAATTTTCTTCTAAATGTCCAGAATGCTCAAAATGTTATTTCATCCTCCAGTCCAGATGATCGAAGAAATCAGAGATATTATTAATCGCATTCATGATATTTTGTACCTCCTTTTCCGAAATGTTCCTTCATCCTCCAGTCTAGATGATAGAAGAAATTGGAGATATTATTAATCGCATTCATGACATTTTGTACCTCCTTTTCCAATTTCTTGATTCAGCGCATGATCACCTGAGACTTGTCAGGAACTAAGGGTTGAGCTGGCAGTGAATTCTGAGATGATTGATCTACTATAATGACCATGTCATTTTCATCTTCAAAAACTTGGAATCTTTCAGTTGGATCCAAATGCTTCCAAGGTAGCAGTACCTTTTCCCAATTTTCATAGGACACTTGGAACTGACTGCAAAGTGAGAAAATTGTGGAGGGGTGGTCAAGCCCATAAGTGGATCCATGCATGATCATGCCCAAAACCGACTTCACAATTATAGATCCGATGTCGATCGACAGTCCCCTTTGGATGCAGTAATTCAAAATGGCACTTTCTTTAGAAACTTTATTAATCTTCATTGTCGGTAAGAGTTTTGTAGAAATGAAAAAGTGCCAATGTTTCAAAACGGGATTCAGGAGTGTACAAAAATACCAACATACCCATTTTCTCTTGTTTCCCAGTTGTCAGTTTTGTCCGTTAAATATCGGTAAATCTCATTTATCTGGTTTCTTGTTGGGATGAAATTGGAATAGTGGCAGACATGAACATTCTCTATCATATTTAATTCATTGATCCATGCAGGAGTGAAATTGATCCATCTTCCTTGCAAATAAACAACTCATTGGTTGATTCCATGTAAATTTGCATAAAATTCTTTTACAACAGGAACCACCACGTCGGCAGTAGTGTAGCACAGTACTTCCCATCTTCACCGTACTTTCGTTTCTTCAATATCCGTCGTGGGATTATTCGAACTGCGATTCACGAATCCTCATTCTTTGATCAATCTTTTCTTCGTCAGCAACTTGTTGAAGATTCGCTGCGCTTCCGCACTAATAAACTTTCGTCGATTAAAAACTCTCATTCTGGGATTATCAGGGGAATTGGATGCCATAGGAATGAAATTGATAGAGTTTCACTTCATTTTTTGAGGGAAAATATGAACTAGAATTCAAAATTTTGAGTTTAAAAAGACAATTCCCGCCCAAAAACCGCCATTTGAACCCGCATAACTGTCAATGCAACGGTCTCGCCGTTTGCGGGGTCGATGGCGCCATCGGCGAGCTTCTTTATTAATTTTGTATGGAGTCTAGGGAAAAACCCACCGTCGGCAGCGTCGAGGGCGCTGTTGGTGCCCAAGGCAAAATTTGTATAGTTTCGCTCTGGTCCGAATGTGTTCCAACTTTCTTCATGGATCCAAATTTTAAGATGTTTCAAGGGTAAATAAGAGTAGTAGAGTTTAATACTACCACAAACTAAGGATAATTTCAAATAAAATCTACTATAATCCCGATAAAAGTAAAGATAAATATGGGTTGCCTCCCATAAAGCGTTTGGTTTAACGTCGTCAGCTCGACCTATTCAGGTGTCATTTAGGTTGACTGATTATTAAAACCTCTTTAAAATTTGGTATTTTACCCTCATAATATAGTTTTAATCTGTGTCCATTTACTTTAAATCTATTTCCCATCTTCTGATCTTCAATTTCAACATTCCGTAAGTATAAATTTAAATGGCCCTAAACAACGAGACTTCAATTTCCCAGGAAATAACTTCAATCTAGTGTTTTAAAGTAAAACTTTTTGTCCTGATTCAAAGTTCTTTCGGTTATTCTTTCGATCATGTCGTAATTTTAATTTTTCCTTATAAATTTTGTCGTTATCATAAGACTCATTTCTTAATTCTTCCAATTCATTTAATTGTAATAATCTCTTCTTACCAGCATCTTTCAAATTATAATTGAATTCTTTAATCGCCCAATAAGCTTTATGCTCCAATTCTACTGGTAAGTGACAAGTCTTTTCAAAAATCAGTCTGTAAGGAGTCATTCCAATAGGAGTTTTATAAGCAGTCCTGTAAGCCCATAATGCAATATCCAATCTAATGGACCAATCTATTCTACTAGGGTTTACAGTTTTTTCAAGTATTTTTTTGATCTCTCTATTAGAAACTTCAGCTAACCCACTGGTTTGAGGATGATAGGCAGTAGAAATTCTATGAATAATATTAAATTTTTCCAGTCAATCTCTAAATGTATTTATTTCTAAAATGGGATCCTCCATCAGTGTTATTCATTTTAGGCATTCTGTATCTAGTGAAAATATTTTTCATAAAAAATCTTGAAACACTTTTAGCATCACAACGTGGTAAAGCTTGTGCTTCAATCCACTTAGAAACGTAGTCCACTATAATTAACATATATAAGTTCTCAAATGAAGGAATAAATAGTCCCATAAAATCTAATCCCCAAACTTCAAAGATCTTAACTTCTAACATGAAATTCAGAGGCATTTCATTTCTTCTAGATATATTGTCTACTCGTTGACATCAATCATAAGTTTTTATGTATCTATAAACATCTCTAAACATGGTAGGCTAATAAAATCTAGCTTGTAAAATTTTATAAGCAGTTTTATCAATCCCAAAATGTCCTCCAAATTTAGAATCATGACATTTCTGAATGATCAGCTCAGTTTCTTCATAAGGTACACATCTCCTCATAATAAGATCCTTACATTGTTTATATAAATAAGGTTCATCCCAAAAATATGCTTTCGCATCATGAATGAATTTTCTTTGTTGTTGCAATGTCACAATAGATGACAAAATATCACTTACAATATAATTAACAACATCAGCATATCATGGTATTTTTCACTCATTAATATTATAAAGTTGTTCATCAGGGAAATTNAATGTTGCAGGTGCATTACATAATCCGAAAGGCATTCTTCGAAAAGCAAAAGTTCCAAAAGGACTAGTAAATGTTGTCTTTTCTTGATCCTCAGGAGCAATAAGAATTTGATGGTAACCGGTATATCCATCTAAAAAACAAAAATATTTGTGTCCAGCAAGTCTATCTACTATTTGATCTAAAAAGGGTAAAGGGAAGTGATCTTTCCTAGTAGTAGTGTTTAATTTCCTATAATCAATGCAAATACGCCACCCAGTAACTTATCTGATAGGTATTA
>JXCR01121477.1:2977-15989 GCA_002079205.1 Phalaenopsis hybrid cultivar
TGGGGACCTGCGACGTCCCGGAAAACTACGCCGTCGACATCCCGTCGCCAGCAGCCCTGTTATCTCCTCTTCGCCAGGAGCCTACCGTACCCCTCTTTCTTCTTCCAGGCAACGACGTCGACAAGCCACTCCCTCCACTCCTGCAACTCCTATCTCCTCTTCCGACGCCATGGGTCCATCCTCGGACGCTGGCGACGAAGCAGACGCAGGAGTTGATGGGGAAGACGCTGACTCAACTCCTGTCTTTGTATGGGGGACCAACATAAGCGTGCAAGATGTTAACGCCGCAATTCTACGTTTTCTCCGCCACTTCCGCGACCCTAGGAGGGCTTCCGACGGTGGAATTAACGGTGGTGCTGTAATGGAAGAAGGAAAGTACATGCGAGCGGTTCACCGGATATTGGAGCTGGAGGGAGGGGAGTCACTGGACGTGGATGCACACGATGTGTTTGATTATGATCCTGATCTGTATGGAAAGATGGTGAGGTATCCGCTCGAGGTTCTGGCGATCTTTGACATTGTGCTTATGGACTTAGTCGCTAGAATCGAACCTCTGTTTGAGAAGCATATTCAAACAAGGATTTATCACCTCAAAACCTCGATTTCCATGAGGAACCTCAACCCCTCTGGTATGGCTTCGTTGCTTCTATTCTCATTTATCTAGCTTATTAATTTCCTCTTAGCTGATACAATAATTAGCAATTCAGCGCGCTGTATGACTCCCTAGGTTAATGATTCTTTTTTTGCATAATTATTAGAGGAGATTTTTAAAGTGGTGCAACTTCAACCATATTTATATACTTGTATATGGGCCAAACCCAAACATCTGTCCAGGGGTCAGCCCCTATATCTGTTTATATTGTCATGCCATTCTCATTGATGCTATGCAACTCAACCAACTCTCATAATCATATTTTAATCTCAGATTAATTGATTAACATCTGCTTGATTTGTTTTGCCCGCATCAATGGATAATTGTTTGTTTTACTTGTCTAGTTATTCTTACATGTCAATTTTAGACTTCCCGAATTTTATTTGTTTTGAATTGAGTTATAGGTAGTGTTATTTTCTTGCAATTAAGGTCAATCTAATGGTAAATTTTAAAATGCAATGCAATATTCTTTTAGGTTAATATCAGGCAGTCAATATGAAATTTTTATCACGCTTATTTCTTAGGATGTCTTCTTCATGATGTTAACTTTTATGATTGTATATTAGAATTTGTTTAGAATGACCAAATATTAGAATTCTTTTAAGAGTATGGTTATTATTTCACCATTATTAGAAGAAAGAGAATTCTTATGCTGCATGTTGACCTACATATGTGTTCTACAATTGACTCAATCGAGTGAGACAATAACATTAGAATAACATGTCATTGCACAAATAGGGTCAAAATAACTCAATCATGTTCAAAATCATTTAAAATGTTGTACAACCACATAATGGACTCCAACAACACATCCAAACCATCAAAATTACCCTAAAAATGATCTTACATGATTGATTCGATCAAATAGGATGAATCCAACAATATAAAATTGCACGTGCAGTCCAAATTTGCGTCGGCTGCCATTGCACTTACTCAAACATCACCTGTTTATAAAATAGACAACATCATATCCAGTTGTCAAATTTGCTTAAGAAAGACATAAATATTATCCGGGTTTTAACATGCAGACTATCAAGACAACATTAGATGATGACACAAACCGACATACACTAGGAAATGAGAATGCTCAAAAAAGGCTATTGCAATAACATATAAATAAATATTTAAATTATTATTAATCATGCTCGCCGATCCCTACTTATTTTGAAACTTGTTTGCAACTCCAAATTAGATGTGTATTCATCAAAATCCATATATCCATCTTTAATAATAATAATAATAATAATAATAATAATAATAATAATAATAATAAACTGTCTATTTGATTTTATCTTGTAGCTTCCTTTCTTTTTTTCATATCACTTTATTTCCCTTCCTTCTAACAGACAAACCTTAATAAGGGTGTAAACCAGCTGGGTTGACGTCAATCCACCCTCAACATGAGCTTAAGCGTGATAGTTAATCAATTTTGAGCTCAATATCACACTCCGTCATCTTTAAGAATAATTGATAAGCTAACCGTGGAAAGGGAAGATTCTAGAGAAGCCAAGATTGTAGAGAGCAATCAAAGGACTCTGGAAGATTCCACTATATTTTAGAAAAAACTTAGAAAAAAGGAGAATATTCTAAAGATTTCTACATGATTCTACATAATTCCAGAAATATACTAAAAGAATCAAGCTTCCAGAGAATTCTAGAATATTTTGGAAAATTCTAAAAGCATGTATATTTAAAGAATAATGTAATCTAGAAAGTTTTCTTGGACTTGAGGATTATAAATAAGTCTCTTCCCCTCATTTGGATCAATTCAAGAACCATCCAAGGTTCCCAAGCATTCAAGTGTTGTAATCACTCTTTCTTAGTGAAATATTTTTTTCTTCAATACTTCTCTCGACTATTCTTCCTAGAGAGTTTTGTGTTTACAATCCCAAGCGTTGTGAGGGTTAGGCTAGTTTAGTGCCAAGAAAGAACACTAAAGCCGCACGAGATACTTGAGATAAGTTGGTCTGTGATGGTATCAGAGCTTCAGTTTGAAGGTATACGACAAAAGAGCGTCAAAGAGTATGTAATGGAGTCAAAAATCACTATTGTGAAATCATTTCAACAAAGGCGAGACCGTCAGGAGCAAAGAGATCATACTGCATCTAACCCACATGGACGGTTGAAGGAGATCATGCATGGTTTTGATTCTTGCCTGCTCGAGTGGAGGAGACAATGAATGACATGAAGGCCCAGATAGAGGATCTTTGCCAAAAGATGGATGGACTTGAGGAGGAGGACATCACTATCCATTCCACAATCAGAGGTATGATCTTTCAACTGGAGAAATCCATGAAAGAACAATCGGTGAAGATGCAAGAATATCTAATGGAGGAGCTCCTCAGTGTACAACGATCTCATTAAGAAGAGATAAAAAATCAACGTGATAGCTTGGAGGAGATGCATTTGAAAATTAAGGGTGGTCAGGTGCCTAGCTTCAGTACCCATTTGAAAATTAGGTAGACGAACTCTCACCTAGGGTGTGCTCCTAAAATTTAGGAAGTCTACACTTTAACTTGAGCTTAATATGTTTTAAAGTGTTCTATCTTCAATTAAGTGTTTTCCAACTAATCTTCGAACATCTTTAGATCAAACTTAACTCACTATCATATTCTTAAGATCTAGAGGTTAAACCTATAATTTTTGCCAAAAATGTTCATGAAATGTGCTTCAATCCTAATTAAAACAATTGGGCTTAAGTCTAACCAGTGTTTAGGGGTCCTAATTGATAGCCTACTGATCTTTCATATCATGCCCCTACTCTTGAATTATTTAAGCTCTTACTTTCTCCCAATTCTCAATAATTCTCACAATTATCCTTTTTTTGTAAAAAAAATGGTGAATGACTTGCTACCCTATTTCCCTTTGGGTTTCAATCATCTCCACAGGCTAATTATCAATGTTTTTTTAGTTCCCTCCCCTCTAATTACCCCTTTTTTTTAAAGCGTGAATTAATCATGAAAATAATTAAATTTCCCATTTCTAACTTAAACATTGACAAGAAAAAGAAAAACAAAACCAAATAAATGGAGAAGTCCGACCCACTTAAACAAAATCAGCAAAGCTAGAAGCGAAACCGCAAATAAATCGGTTTAAAAGCATTTAAATTCTTTCAAAAATAAATAATCAAATCAACTCCCAAAACATTAAGCAAATCGGACTAGAAAAGAGCATTTGAAGCTTTCAGGACAAACGAATATAACATTCAAAATGACGTAAAAGTAACGTTTTGGGACTTTCAATTTAGAATTTAAAAGAAGACCCCAATGAAACAATTCAAATTCTCAAAAAGAAAGAAGCTCCAAAGACATTCAAGTCTTCAAAAATCAAAACTATTATAATTTCAAAATTTTAAAAAAAAATGCGGCATTTTAACGTTTCAAAAAATGGTGGACGAATTAACCCCAATAGTAGTGCAAATCCCTTTCATAATTTAAGAAATGAAAAACAAAGAAGCGAGAAAAAAAAAGCCACCACTATGCTACACATGCTCAACATTTCATGCTTAAGAGAACAAACTTTCCAAATAGAACATGAAAAGTTTCAGACTTTTGCAAATGTATAGCATAGAAACTTTCTGAACTTTCCAAATAAAACACTAAAAGCGTCCAGATTTTGCAAAAGTAAAGCACTGCCACTCTCCAAACTTTGCAAATAGAGTTTGAAAAGTTTCAGATTTTTCGAATGCAAAACACCAAGACATTTGTAAACTTTCCAAATTTTCAAATAAAACACAGTTTTTAGGTTTTGCAAAAGTAAGGCATTGCCACTCTCCCAAACTTTCCAAATAGAGTTTGAAAAATTTAAAATTTTTCAAATGTAAAGCACCAAAGAATTTGTAAACTTTGCAAGTTGAATATGAGAACTTTCAGATTTTTCAAGAATAAGGCACCGCAACTTTCCAAGCTTTGTAAACAAACATAAAAGGCTCTAAGATTTTTCAAAAGTGAAGCACCAAAGCATTACTCTCTTTTCTTTTCTTTTCCTCTTTTTTTATGAACAAACATGCAAAGCAAGAAACATAGGACCTTTCTCTTTTTTTTTTAACTAAAAAAAGAAACATGGAATAGGGAAGCTATACCTTTAAATACTAGCAAACAAATTAAAAAAATTTTTGAGATGAACATTCTTTCCTTTCCTTCCTCTTTTTTTTATTTCTCTTTTTTTTACTCAATCGAGAGAAGCATTTGGGCTAGAACAAATCCACACGAGTTTTGTCTTCTTTCCATTGTCGGTATTGCACGCGTCCGGACAACCCTGATCCTCAACCACCTTTTCTCCTCTCTCGAGCCATTCAAATATCATGCACATAAGTACTCCTTCGATCCTTTAGTTGCCTTTCCCGATCTCGTTTCGTTTATTGTTAAAAGATCCTACTTCTGCTTGATACAACTTCTAGTCGATACGACTCCTATACTCAATATGACTTTTTATATCTTTTATGCGATAACATGATAAAAGATAAAGGATTGAGTGTTAGAATCTACCCTACTTGTAAAAATTCTCCTCGAAATTTTTACACCTTAATAGCCACTTCATACTACATTAAAAGAAAAGCACATGAAAGATCAAGAAGTTTAGGAAGTGTCATACCTAAAACTTCATCTTTCGCCTCTTCGTGCATCATCTTCACGTACGGTCACAGGTGCTTTCGTCTTTTTGGTGATAAAAATGTTTATGGGAAGAATAATAGCTAATAAAATATATGATTTGGATAAGAGATTAGAGGAAGAGATTAATCAAATTAAATCGGGGATAAAAGAAAGGTTCGCTGTCATAAAGTATAGGTTTTCTTTCTTGGAAAATTGAATAGAAGACCGATTCAAGAGCATGAGGGAAATTCGAGAAATGACAAAGAATCTTATTTAGGTGCAATCTAAGACCCCACCAATGGTACAATTTGCAAATCTTAACCAAAGATTAACTCGAGAAATTGTGGCAAGATCCAAGGGAAAAGAGATGGAACATGCGGAGGAAAGCATTCACCTTCACGAACTCCTTCTCAGGGCTCCAATTAGGGGGTAGATTAGAGATTTCTCATAGAGGCGGTTGGGCCAAAACATGGAGACGAGAATATGNAAGATGGAACATGGGGAGGAAAGCATTAACCTTCACGAACTCCTTCTCAAGGCTCCAATTAGGGGGTAGATTAGAGATTTCTCATAGAGGCGGTTGGGCCAAAACATGGAGACGAGAATATGCCAAAGGTATGAAGGAGCACGAAGAAGGGAGAGAAGCATGGAGGGGATATGGCTACGATCGAAAGAAAGATTTTTTTCCTCGATACATGGGGAGAAACAACGGAGGAAGAGGAAGTTGGGATGAAGATGTTAGAGTTGGAAAGTTGAAGATGTCGATCTTCGAGGGGGAAGACACACATAGAAGGGTGTATCGGGCAGAGCGATACTTCGCGGTGAATTTGTTAGATGTGGAGGAGAAACTCATGGAGATAGGATTGTGTTCGGAGGGGAAAACTTTAGCCTAGTTTCAGTAAAGAGAGGCTGGATATCCTAGTCATTAGTGGGATGAATTTAAGGGTTGCTTGTTGGACTATTTTCGAGGAATTTGGGAAGGAGACCTACACGAGCAGTTCCATGCCTTTACTCAGGAGGGGACGACCATGAAATACAGGGAGAATTTGAACTATTGTCGGGAGAACTNGTAAAGAGAGGCTAGATATCCTAGTCATTAGTGGGATGAATTTAAGGGTTGCTTGTTGGAGTATTTCCGAGCAATTTGAGAAGGAGACCTACACGAGCAGTTCCATGCCTTTACTCAGGAGGGACGACAATGAAATACAGGGAGAATTTGAACTATTGTCGGGAGAACTTTGGGGGATTTTTGAAGTAGGACTGGATGTGAATTTCATGAAGGGTTTAAAGCCCTACATACGGGCAACACTCCGACTAATAAGTTGAGGGGATTGAGGAGATTATGGAGTTAGCCCAGATGGTGGAGGACAAGAACCAGATGAAGAAAGTCAACATGAGCAACACAAATGGAGCGTCGTATAGAATTGCTGCAACCACGACGATGCCAATTGTTCAGACAATGGAAGTTTAGAGGGAGGCTGCACGAGACATGAATAATGGACCACGACTGGGAGAAAGATTCGGGAGAAGTGAGCCGGGGGGTTATGTTTCCAGTGTGATGAAAAGTTTATCCCAGGACACCGTTGCAGGGATCAAATATTACAAGTTCTCATAGTGCAAGACAAAGAAGCAAAGAATGAAGAAAGAGACAAGTTGTGAGGGAAAAGGAGGAACACTCATTATTTTTCTCACCTTGAGGTAAAGATGCTTTTTTTTTGGGGGGGGGGGGGGCGGAGTATCGTTATGAGAGCGCATAGTCTAAGGGAAAATTTGTCTTTTGTATGTCTAAGGACAATTACTCTTTTATTATTATTATTATTATTATTAAGTATAGATAGACTTGTTATCTCTAGGGCTATGGGGAGACATGACTACCTCTAGAATTGTAGGTGCTTATTATTTGTATTCGTGAGTTGTTTGGTTTATCGCAATAAAAGTCTGTGTTTGTCCTAATTTTTGTTGAAAAATGTGCCGATTTTGACATGGATAGTATCACATTCTCTCCAATAAATCCCCTACTCTTTCCAAACAAAAAATCTTTGATCTCATTGAAATAAACAATTTTTATAAATTTGGCAGCTCGAACTGGCTTGAAACCATGAAAAATCATTAACTCCATGTGATTGGGTGCTTTATCAACTGACACTGGCACCAGGTTTTTGGGCACTTCGTCTTCTCATGCTTGGGCGCTTAAAACTTGCATTGCAGTGCTCGGGGCTCTAGCCTCAGGCACTTAGGCGCTCATGACTTACGCAGTGGTGCTAGTTCATGACTTAGGCACTCCGTTTTAGCTCATTGCTTCTCATGGTGTCTTTATCACCATATCATTTATATACTGCATAAAACACTATAATATTCACATAAAATATAAATATAACACAAATAAAGATAAAAATAATATAGAAAAAATACACACATTTTATACACATCAAATTGCCCCAAATTGAAATATTACTTGCTCTCATGTTACTCAATACCTAAAAGTTTGAATTTTTGAAAGTTCATGGTAGATTATAGTTTAGAATTGCAGTGTTTCTTAGTAATTAGATAAATAAATAATTCATGATGCATAAACTTCTCTTAAGCTTGATTTTTTTTTGAAACTCTTAACATCCTTACATAACTTATACTAAAACTCTCTCGATATAATAACCCTTAAATATCTTATGATTGCTTTACTGAAATAAAATTATTTCTCAAATATATAATTCAAATTTGCTAACAACTAAATAATATTAATTCAATTATTATCATTTTGAATACAATATTCTGAATTTAGAGTTGAAGAAATTTTTTGTTCTCTTATTTTTAGAAAAGGAGATAGCTTGTAATTTTATATTTCATATTTAGCATTAAGCTTCTCTAAAAGCTCATAATATTTTTTTTCATTATAACTCGAGTTTTTTTTTAATTTTTCTTTTTCTTTTGTTTTTTTCTCATTTATTTTATAAAGAGGATCGCTAAATTCGTTTATTTTTTTAAAAAAATTTTGAATACTAATCTTTTTTAGGTCACTCTCAATTTCCTTCTAACTCAACTCAATGGATTGTAATTCAATAGATACTAACTAAAAAGTATATTGAATTGATTAGTTATTAAATTAAATATATTTGAAAAATTAATTTTTTATGTAGGCAATGCAGTTTAAGTTTTTAAATGTCCATCTATAGAAGTGCAATTAATTATAATTATAAGTTATTCATTAATAAGCTATTAATAGTTTTAAAACTTCATGAACGTGCATGTTACCTTTTTTTATTTTCTTTATCTATTATTAAATCATACTCAATCCTAGTTAAATCTATCATTTTTTAATGGAACTCTAAGATTTAAATATCTACTATTACTTTAGTATAAAGTTTATAGGGAAAGGAACATAGCAAAGTAGAAATATGAATATTCAATAAAAAGAGAAACACATCATAGACAATCTGAATCAATACATCTAAATCACATACCTATTACATGAAACAGTAGTCCATAAGAAAATAAAACATGAAGTCACATGAACATGAACATGAACATAAACATAAACATTCACAACATCCCTAAACAATATAAAAGAAAATCAAAGTATTGGAAGCAGGAAGTCAAGACCTTATGAGTGAATAGTGGGCAGAGCTATAGAGATAAGTTAATAAAAAGTTAGGCATCTGTTCAAGAGTTTTAGCAAATGATATGTTAATGGAAAGCTTCTAGACTTCTAAAAACATAGAAATTGTTGATCTAATTTTTTTTATTAATCTTCGAGGAAAAAAAATGCTCTCACTTACTCTTTCTTATGAGGTGAATGTGTTTTGCGGAGTCTTGAGAATGTTTTTTTAATCAGTCACATAGATTTAAACTCCAACTGTCTCCTCTAAGCTTTTCTACTCTACGCTCCTCAAGTTCGTTTCCACTCATAAGTCGAATGGTTTTACACTGCTTCACATTTTGGTCTTTTGAATTCACCTATGTATTACTTGGTAAAATCCCTTGCGGTCTTTGACTCAATGAGTTAGTTAATTGCCCTAATTGATTTTCAATATTCCTTATTATTGTAGTTTGACTTTATATTTGATTTCTCATATTCATTATCAATTCTTCTAAAGACAATTTCTTTTTCCTAAATTGAGGATTGAAAGTGAATTTAGATGGGTAAGTCAGAGCTGTTATTGCTTTGATTGTTCCAATTTCCTACAAAATTAAGCTAGTTGCTACCCCACTGCTGGTTTTATACATATTGTTATTACTATTCTAGTTAAAATTTGAGTGATTCTTCCAACTTGGCTTATGGATATTGGGATAAAGATTGTTGTGTCTATTTGTTGTAACATTTAATGGTTCCAAAGAAGCAGTACTAAGTTCACCTAGTTGTCCATCTGCAACTTCGTCACTTGGTAGGGATCATTTTACTAGATTAAATCTTAAATTATTTAACTTCCTGGATATAGTTGCTACTTGTGAAGTCATAATTGCTAGCACATCTGTATCGTGAACATTGTTATCTTCTTAAGGTTAGCTCTTTTGGTGGACCATTAAAAATTGTTTGTACTCATTTCTTCAATAACTGTATAAGCCTTCTAAAATAGTTTAGTCATTCCTTCTCAAATTTTGTAATTTTTTTAATTTTTCGGATGTTTTTTCATTTCATGGTCAAATGGCAGTAATTAACAAGTCCAGTCCTACACATGCACACCTACAACTAACAAGTAATTAATCCTAAACTAATAGAAAATGCACTTGCAAGATACATAATATACAAATTAAAAATCACTTAAATTAAATAACGTGCATGCTAAAAAAAAAGAAGGCAAAGATTTTTTGGATTTTTCAACAATATGAATAACAACATGCATATTGAGAAATACAAAACATAATACATAAAGATAATTTGACTATGATTTTCAAACCTAATTTTTAAAAGTTCATATAAAATTCTCCTAAAATAGAATTTAACGTTTTTCCTTGAAGCAAAACTAAAAATTTGATATTGTAATGTTGTGAATCACACATCAATTACGTAAGTATATATATCGCTCAAGTAACTTTTTATTTTATGTATATGTCCCACTGGAAACTTGCTAATTTTCATAGAAGGTGAAAGTTCTAGTTACTAGTCCTAAGTCTAGCTCGAAGTTGAAGTTTTGTGAATTTTATAGTGTATAATCTTAATTCTGCAGAAGTAAAATTTCATTGAATGATTAGGGCTTTCTATCAAGTGAGAGAACCTCCTTTGAATTAGACTTCAGAAATCTAGAATTATCCTCATGATTCAAATGTGTTCGACAATCAGGAACAACACTATTTCTTAGTCTTTTCTAAAGTCAGAATAAATCTTGGGGTTTCATATCACAGTTTCGTTCCCTAAATCATGCAAAAAATCCCTCATGTTTTCGTATTTTTCTGTGTGATTACCTTATTCTACCGTCCATATCCCTATTCTTCTAAAATTGCATATGTTAACTTAATCATTTCACTAACCTACTTTCGTAGACTGGATCACAATCTGTTATAACTTTTAAAACAATTTATAATTAAAGTTAGCGCAAAAGGCTTGTTTTACGAGATTCAATAATCACACGACCTGGATAGTTCTAATTGCTTACATTGCCAATTCAAGGAAGAGGTGTTTAGTTCCTAAGCTTGAGAGATGAACAAAACATGGATTTTATTCCAAAATCAAAGTTAATAACTTTTATAACAAGAACAATCTCTCCAAGGCTTGATCCACTAAATTGCGGGCTTGCACAGTGCTTTCTATTGAATTCTCCTCTTTTAAAATGAATCAAATTAACACGAAACACTCACTCTTACCAAGGCAACAATCACTCACGCTCACAAACACTCTCCAGGACGCTTCCTTCAATGCTCTCCCAAATGTTGTATGACTTCTACCTTTGTTCTCTCTAGGAAATCCCCTCCTCTTTCCTAACAAAAAGTATCTCCGGTCTCCTTAAAACAAATGATTTTTATATTTTTTGCAGCCCAAACCGACTCAAAATCGTAAAAAAATATAACTACGCTTAACTGGCACTGGCAGTGGAGATTGATTTCCAACGGACTCAGAAGCATAGAAACATGCACAAGAGGAAAAGTTCGTAAGAAGTGACACCAACATCTCATTCAGGAGGAGTCTAGTGGGAAGAAGATGAAGTCATACACTGGTGGAGGTGTTAGCCAGGTTGGCGGTAGCACTATACAACCCTGTGTTAAGTGTGGAAATCAACATTGTGGTGAATGTTTAGTTGGGTCGAAGGTGTGCCAGGTATTTGGGCGATGTCTTCTTATGACTGCGACAGACGCTTGGGCGTCTAATACTAATGTTGTGACACATGGGGCTCTTCCTTTAAGCACCTAGACACCTAGAACTAACACAAGGGCACTAGATTAGGATGTAGGAACTCTACCTTAGCTCATTGCTCCCCATGTTGTTTTTATCACCTATCACCTCTATATTGCATAAACACTTAAATACTTACATAAAACGTAAAAAATAACACAAGTAAAGGTAAATAATATAGAAATAATACGCACATTTGATACACATCAAGGTGGTGTAGCTGAATAAACACTTCTTGTCAATAGTGTTCTCGAAGGAATTTATGTTTTAGCTCTTTCTTCATCTTGCTCCAAGTGATGATCAACCCTCTCTTTGCCACTTTCTCTTCACATTTTTCCACCAAAGGACATATTTCCTCAATTTAATTGCTACAAGCTTAACAATTTGTTCTTGGGGATTTTATTTTTTAAATTTAAGAATTCACTCTACAATGTTAGCCAACTATTAAATTCATTTTGATCTAGTCGGCTTTTAAAATCATGAATGTCGATCTTGATTCCAAAATTAGCAACCTTGCGGCGTCTTTCCCTCCTCCATGCACACATGGTCTGAGCCTCATCACTGGAAAATTCTTGTGAAAGGGGCTCACATTCTTCATCCTCCACTGCATCAACTCCTAGTTCAATAGTTTGATCTTCTGAATTTTTTTGCTCCAAGACCGCAAGCCGCTTTTGTAGTCATGTGATTTCACGTTGCAATTTTTCGACAACCAGTTCTTGATTAGATCTTGGAACATTTTTTTTGTGGCGGCATGTTTTTTGTCTATAGTTTCTAGAATTTCAGCAAGAAACAGATCCCAATGACGCCAATTGCAGCAAGCAGAAAAACTGAAAACCCAAAAGCATAGCACCAAAATGCAAAGACGCGATTTAGGAATCACATGACAACAAAGAATGAGAAAAAAATAAGGCAGGGAGCAAAAAATTGCGGTCCAAAAGATGCCTCAATATTTAAGAGTCTATTTTCATTTTTCATAAGAGGCTACACAGGAAACATGCAAAGAATGATTTGAGGCCTGCGGCATTAAAGATTTGTGGGCTTTTGAGCTTGGGAGGAGATGCAATATTGTGGATATAAGAGAGGAGGTGTGGTATGATAGATTATTGTTTGAACTAGCAAGAAGTTATTGAAGACGACGAGGACCTATAGGAAGTAGAGAATGTTGCTTTGAAGACATGTCATTTTGGTTGGGGTTCAACTATGGTGCTGTGCGACATTATCATCATTTAGAGATGGACAACTAAATCTTGTTGGAGGAAGTTGACTAAGACGGCACCAATGTGTGGCTAGACTCAACGAAGGAGTAAAGTTTCAAGTGATTGATGAAGTCGCTGAGGTGATTTAGGATGAGATGTAGCTCATTGGCAGTGAGCATGTCATTACCTCATAGCGGAGGTGATAATAGAGTAGAGCTTATTGAAATGGGTGGGAATTTTTTGCAGGAAA
>JXCR01121477.1:16921-31480 GCA_002079205.1 Phalaenopsis hybrid cultivar
CCTGAAGGTGGAACTCCGCACACAGTCAGCATTCTTATGCATGACAAACTGGCGGATTTAGGGAAACCTGGAGACAGGGTTGAGGTAATAAACAACATAATGGTCATATATTGGCTGAACGGTATTCTGTAATTTTCTTCTAGTGCTGTCAACGTTCTCATGAGTTGATTTAATATTTTATGAGTAAAGTGTCAAAATTGTCCCTTGACTGTTTACATGGGATCATTTTGAGTTCGAGAATCTATAAAAGTGTCAAATGAAACTTCACACTCTTCAAATTGGAGTTGAAATAATCTTTCATCTTATATTAAAGAAGTTTGACTAAATTGACATTTTTATAGACTCTGGGACTAAAAGGTCCCACTAAAAAAAAGTTAGGGGGCTATTTTGACACTTCTCTTCTATTTTATCCTTTTATTTCATAATTATTTGATTTACTTTGGTAACAGATTACTGGGGTGTATCGAGCTATGACTGTTAGAGTGGGACCAACTCAGAGAACTGTTAAATCTATTTTCAAGGTATGCAACACTGTCGTTATATTCCTTCTTGTGGTTCCTTGGATGATGAAAACTTGTTACATCACATAATTCTGTAAGAACTATATTATTTACTAACTATTCTTAGCAGACATACATTGATTGTCTCCACTTAAAGAAGACTGATAAGTCAAGGCTACATGTGGACGATCCCATGGAATGCAGTAATAATTCTAGTGGGGTTGACACTGCAGAGGTTTCACAAGAGTTTCAAGATAAGGTGAATGTTCTCCCACATCAAATCCTCCCTTGCGTCTCCATGCAGATCAATGTTCTTCCCTCATGTGATCTTTTGATAGTGTGCTCTTCTATTTGGTCATCAATCACTGTTTGTCTTTCAGATCGATAAGTTGAAAGTGCTCTCAAAGCTACCTGATATTTATGATACGCTGACAAGGTCTCTAGCTCCAAATATATGGGAATTGGATGATGTGAAAAAGGGCCTTCTCTGTCAGGTGGGCTCCAACTTACTTGATATTGTTATTCTGATGCAACACATTTTATCTAATTAGATTGACATTCTATGTATAATCTCATTCTTTTTCAGCTTTTTGGTGGTAATGCTCTTAAACTACCATCCGGAGCAAGCTTCCGTGGAGACATCAATATTCTACTTGTTGGAGATCCTGGAACCAGCAAGTCCCAGCTGCTTCAGTACATGCATAAATTGTCTCCACGTGGCATTTATACTAGCGGCAGAGGAAGCTCTGCTGTTGGCTTAACTGCATATGTCACGAAGGACTCGGAAACCGGTGAAACGGTATGATGCATTTCTTCAACCTATTTATTACTTTATACCATTGTAGAATTTTATAATGAACTACTTTTTGTTTCTCCTTTTGTGAAGGTTTTGGAGAGCGGGGCACTTGTCCTCAGTGACAAAGGTGTTTGTTGTATAGACGAGTTCGATAAGATGTCGGAAAATGCACGAAGTATGTTGCATGAGGTTTGTGTCATGTTGAAGAAATTTTATTTTGTTGAGTTACAGAAATACCAAGAAATTTTGTTTATCGACAGACTTCAGAAATTTTGGAAATTTAATTCCTTGATTTGCGCAAGTTATTTTTAACGGAATAACGAGATAAAAATCACAACTTTTGTTTGTGTAGGTTATGGAACAACAAACAGTATCGATTGCAAAGGCTGGGATAATTGCTTCCTTGAATGCCAGGACATCTGTATTGGCTTGTGCAAATCCTAGTGGATCTCGTTATAATCCTCGGCTTTCAGTCATCGAGAACATTCACCTTCCTCCAACCCTACTCTCCAGGCAAGTGTACTACTATAAACATACAGTTAAATTATTTGACTACCTGATTTTTGTTTTCACTAATCAACATGCTCATTCATTTACAGGTTTGATTTGATTTACCTAATTTTGGACAAAGCTGACGAACAGACGGATAGGCAGCTTGCAAAGCATATTGTTGCTTTGCATTTTCAGGACCCTGAGGTTTCTAGTTGTACATTATTTCCATATCGGTTGATTATGTTACTTTGTTTGAAGAATTTGAAATGTTTTATGCAACAAGTCCTTGATAATAGTTCGATCAAAAACAAAAGATTTATGGAAAATTTACATAAAATAATTTTGAAGATTCACCTATAGCAAAAATACAAAAAAATCCAATATTTTTGCAGAACTGAATCTCCACTTGCTGGCTTTAATTCATCAATTCTGCAAATATTTCACTTAGGAAAGTATTTATGTGCGAACGTATGGTGTTTGGCCCGGCATGTTTATGTTGGAGGAAAATGGCGAGCATTTACTTGCTTAAAGCTTTAACTTATCTTTAATTTTTTCATTCTATTCTTTACGACTTGCTGATTGTGACAATGGGATTTGAATTCACCATGCAATGTGTTTGTTCTCATAAGAAATATTTGGTTCAATTGGATTTGTTTTTAGCCAAACCAAAAATCGGGCCTGGAATTAAACTGCTTGGTGATTATTTAGTGAATTATATTTCAAATTTGATATTCCATGCAAAGCAGTTGAATAATATTTAATTTTTTGACAGAATATAGTGCAGGATGCTATGGATCTTTCTACTCTTATTGCATATATTAGCTATGCAAGAAAGCATGTCCATCCCATACTCTCTGATGAAGCTGCTGAAGAACTAACCCGTGGTTATGTTGAGTTGAGGAAAAGAGGAAATTCTCCAGGAAGCAGTAAGAAGGTATGAAGATACCCAATTATATTCATCTTAATCGGTTCTTTTGATTCGAAATCTGCTAATAGGAGTTGTTTCATAGGTTATAACAGCAACAGCTAGGCAAATAGAGAGCTTGATTCGTCTTAGCGAAGCTCTAGCTCGAATGAGATTCTCTGAATTGGTAGTCCCATCCACTTTGTCTGCCTGTTCTCTTAGGGTTAACTGGTTTTTCAGTCATTCTGGTAGATTTACTGATACAAAAATTTCAGGTCGAAAAATGGGATGTGATCGAGGCTTTTAGGCTGCTGGAAGTTGCAATGCAGCAGTCAGCAACTGATCATGCAACAGGTAGTTGAATTATGTAAATTTGAAAATTACAGATACTTATCTTATTAAGATAAAACACAATTAACCATCATATATTTGTGAAAGGTACGATCGACATGGATCTTATAATGACTGGGATTTCTGCGAGTGAAAGAATCAGACGGGAGAACCTGGCTGCTGCAACCCGGAACCTTATAATGGACAGAATGCAAATCGGAGTATCGCCAACTCGAGTAGTTGAGGTGATTTATGTCCTCTTCTGGTAGAAAAAGGGTTATTACATACATAGTGCACAATTCTTACATATTTGTATCTCACACCTAAACTTTCATATTTACACGCATAACACTCAAATCATTAATATCACTTTATATAGGATTATTACCAAATTTTAAAATTGAAATAAACCTTTTCATGCATAGGTTTAAATCACCAAAATGCTGTGTATGTAAGTATGAAAATTTTGTTATGACATGTAAATATATAAAAGTTGTGTGCTATGTATGTAAAAACATAGGTTGTTATTTTAGCTGGTGTAATACATATAATTTGATACAACTGCAGTTGCTGGAAGAGCTGAGGAAGCAAAGCTCCATGGAAATCCAACTTCATGATGTAAGTTCTAAGTTTCTGGAATGAATGCTTTTACGCGGCTTGCTTCCATTTTCGAGCGAAAAATAAGCGGTTGCTTTTCTGACTGCAGCTGAAGAATGCCCTCACCACTCTAATGAGCGAAGGGATGGTTGTTCTAATTGGTGATAGCGTGAAAAGAATATGATTAGACATTCATTTTCTTTAGTCATCGATAGTGAGAATTTGAAGGCAGAGATATATATAGAATCTTGAATGTGCTGAAATGTTGCTAGTTTTTTTATTACTAAATATATTGGAGATTCCCAACTGGTGTTGTAGTGCAGTTGAGCAATTACTGTTAATGAACGAACCAGATGTTTATTATTTATAATATTTTATGAAGTGCCTATTAATTTTAAATTGCCTTTTCTAGCTTTTGTACCAAGGATTTACATGGAAAACATTAAATTGGAAAAATCACAGCCGAAGTAGAAAATTTCATTATGTCGAAAAGAAGAGGTTTATAAGTGGAGAATAGTGGCTCACATAATATGATTTCATTAAACCCCAAATTCATATGCGAAATAATAATAAAGGTCCATATGGTGGGAGACGTCATCCCTATCACCATAAATCTAAAAAAAAAAAAAAATCCAAAAGTTTTGATTTTGCCACTGCAAACATTTTTAGTACTAGAATTTGGGTCGTAAATTCAAACAGTTATAATTGTTCATTTAACAAACCAATCTAAATGCACACCTAATTTTTGTTCTGTAAACATACTCAAATGGTTGTATATTTATTGATGGTTTAAAGCCTGAAATGGAAACTGATTGCAAAGTGCTCCTCATGAATCCCGATAAAGTATCATAAAAAGGGGAGCATATACATGCATATATGTATTTACGTATCAAACACCTGAGCTCTATTCTTAAATTTATATCACCTAATTTTCAATTCACATTAAGAATACAAGTATCTTAATATTTAACATTTCAAATAAATCTTTTCAATTATAAGATGCATGTATGTGAAAATTGAAGTTAAGATGTTAAATATGTAGATATGCAATAATTTAGTGGTATATGTAAATCTTCCCGAAAAAGAAATTCGTCTGTAGAATATTTCTCATGAAAGTCATCAAATATTGGTTTTTTGCAACTGCTGCTGGAACAGATCGCTAAAATTCTTAAATTAATTGAATCTCGGTTTTTTTCTATTGTTAACTATTGATTTGCAGGTAACATGTGACAAATTTGAGATAAATTATTACTAATCCTCTTTTTTTCTCACTTTCTGAAATGTCAGATAATGGCATTAATGCTGCGCATTTCTAATAAAATCTGCCGCAAATTTTTGTGTAAATATTGACTTGTCATGAAAGAGAAACTGTAAAAACGCCATTGAGGAGCTATTTATTTGTTAGTTAATGAGCAATAGGTATTATAAAATTTTGTTGTTTGTTAGTTACACTCATTCGGATGCAATCAGGGGTGTAAACGGTCCAGATGAGCTCGACGCATTGTAGGCTTGAGCTTGAGCATGACTAATTTTATCGAGCTTGAGCATGATTAATTTTATAGAGCTCGAGCTTAAGTCTACGAATTTAAGCTGATTCAT
This sequence comes from Phalaenopsis hybrid cultivar, assembly GCA_002079205.1. Taxonomy (NCBI): domain Eukaryota; kingdom Viridiplantae; phylum Streptophyta; class Magnoliopsida; order Asparagales; family Orchidaceae; genus Phalaenopsis; species Phalaenopsis hybrid cultivar. The sequence goes on from JXCR01121477.1 coordinate 22,140, forward strand.
GAGCCGTTTTTTTATTATAACAGAGAGAATTTAATAGTAATTTAAGTCAGTGTTATAACAAAATGACAAATATAATGAGTAATTAGGACAAAAATAATAAGAAATCACTTAATATTGAAGTCAAAATATTATTTTCTAACAGTTTTAATACTTTAATAATAAAGTCTTCAAACTTAATATATTTTAAGTATATTTTTTATTAATATTTTAATTTTTTTTTTGAAAGAGCTAGCTCACGATAGCTTTAGCTTTGCTTGTTAGTGCATTGATCTCAATTCACGTGCCACTTATCAAGCCGAGCTTGAGCCGACTCACAGGTCGACTTGACTCATGCCCTAAATGTAACTAGTAATTATTGTTTTTTTTCTTATCCCCAACATGTTGATTTTCTTACCTTCTTTTGTACGCAATCGTTGAGCGCGCACACACAAACACACATGTTGAATTCAAAAATGTCATGTTAATAATCACACCCAATGAACGATGCATTGGACAGATGAGAGGAATAGAGAGAACAAGAAGTAGAGTATGCACTAATTTTGATTCTCTGATATTGGATTTGACAGTCATCTCTGGAAGAAATGACCCCCGTATTTATAGATTATATGTGGTGTCTCATAAATTACTTTTTTGTCCCAGTTTTAATAAGAACTTTACAATTGATTAATGCACCGTTACACTTTTACATATTTATAACTTATTCTGAGATCCTTTTATATTCATAATCGCCATTAACAATGTTTCATAATCATAACTGTTCGAAGTGAGGCAATAATGATCCACTAGTATTAGCATTTGGTCTTCTTATAATCATTCGGTCTGCTAAAATGTCTTCGGTTGGTTGGAAGGTCTTTGGTTGGCATTCTCGAGAGAACCCCTTAAATAGACCTTATCGTTAGGGTGAACTTAAATCATTAGGTAGAGGGTACATCATCGTGATCTAAAGGGAAGCTCACCTCCGGACAAGAGATCTTCATAAAGGATTGTAAATGTGATTTATTGGATGATCATTAGCAATTATTGTTAAGAATATCATAATCAGTTGAGGGTGTTGATTACACAACACTGTCCCTTAGATTAGGTAAATGATGTTCCTTTGTTTGGCTATACTTTTCTTTGGTCGGCCCATGATTTTGACTGAATGAAATGACACTTTACGCCTCCATCTTTCCACCATCCCAATGCTGTCCTTCAGTATCTTCTTATTGAGACCTGTTGAATTTCCTCAAGATACAAGTGATCATATTTTTTTGTATATATTTAGTTCATTGATTCTCTTACTTATTGAAAGTGACTAACTCCAATAACAACAAGAGAATTAAATGCATAGACTGACTTATTTATTGTGTAACAAGTACTTCTAATATTTGAACTCCCTAGATTTTGGTGTCTGCTTTCTCTATCAATGGGGCATGGTTATTTCTTTTATCATCTTTTTTAGATTTCACCCCATTAAAATCAATTTTTTAGGAGAACAACAATGATGACCGATAAGAAAACTTTGGGCTATTGGCTAAAAATCTACGCCATCTTCTACGTGAGAAAATGAAGTAGCCCAAGAGTACTCATTCATGCTCTAAGAAGAAGCCTGCAAATGAGAGTCGACTGGCTGGAAAGAGGACGGAAGGTAAAGAAGCCAGGTCAGCTCAAAAAGACTGGGAGAAGGGATTTGGCTAGAGGGGACCAAGCTAGTGAAGTAGGCAGTGCTGAAGACATAAAGGGTAATGGAGACGACTGAGCCGTCTGACTTGTTAACACTTAGTGAAGTGGGGGTAGTACTAACTGCACACCACCAGTGCACCAGTCTTTGCTCTAGATTTGATCCTTCAGAGGTAGACTCATAAGTCGGCACTACTACAAGAGAAGATAGCCGCCAACACCCATGTTCAGCTGCGTGAAGGTGTTGTTCTCCTACCTTTGGTCAGCGAGGTTAGCTAGGCTCTTGTGTTACCACTTACTGACAAGTGTCTCTATACATTGGTGATAGAGGGATGCATATCTTCAGTTCCTTGACAAAAAAATTTGCCTAACCATCCACTCTAAAGGCGACCGTGGGACCTTCTGCTCTGACCTCGAGTGGAGGTGCAAATGACTATCTACTTGCTTTGGAGGATTTTGAGAGGGAGCTGATCGATAACAGATTTCTCATGGGTTGTTGGCTTGCTACATGGACAAGACGGTGGACTCCTTTGCTCGAGTGGCTGACCTCCATAGGGAGACTACCATATTAGACTTGAAAGAGGAAATGGGGGTTCTCAATTTGGTGAGGATGGTCGAGAGATCGATACTAAATTCATTCGATGTGGATTTGTTGGATGGCACGTATGCTTATGACATTAGTTTCATTCTCGAACAGGTGGAGCTATTGGTACGAGTGACTAATTACCTGCTATATGACTTGATTTTCTACTAGTATGAATTTAGGTGAGGACTCTGATCACCCTTCCGTCCATATATTGATCTTGACTATTTATATGCAACAGTATAATAATGTATTTGATTATATTTTTCACTTATATATCCTTACTTTACAACAGTACCAAAAACTTGATCTTGGAGAAAATAAGAATTTAACTTTTTAACTTAATATATATTGGGATACTATACAAGTATATGTATCGTTATCAAGTAATATAAGACTTTTTAATTAAGCCCCCAATATCGAACCCACAGGGATTGTTCATAGTATACGATAATTAAAGTAACAAACTTTCTACTTTAAAAAGACAAATACTTAAACTATAGTTTTTTCACAGGAATGAAATTCAAACTCTTTTTGGTATTTTTAATGTTTGAAAATGACATAAAAACTTAATAAAGATAACTTGTAAAATAAAAACACTGAATACGAAATATCTTTCTCCTTATCATGAATCAATAATAAGTATAGGAATTCTGTTGTAAAAGTATTCAAATTGTAATGTGCTAAATATGAGCAATATTATTCTTTACCCTTACTAGAGATGCTATAAAAAACATTGGTTAATTTAAAGTTTGAATAGTTCTGAAGACCGGTTAGGCAGGGAAGATACTAGCTCTCACTCTAGAGTTCCCTCCGTTCTCTCCACCTAGAGGCTAACATCTCGTATCAAAACCTAAAACAATAAACCAAGTTGGGGGCTTTAGCCTGTCACTCTAAAGTCCTCAAAATTTACACCCTTCAAAGATTATATACCTTTTTTTTGCACTAAATCATATGAATTACATTCTCATTCATACAATCTCATGTGATTCTTTCCAATTATTGACTGAAACAATACCAGCCCGATTCTTACATGTTCTCACAACAAATTTTAATATCTAGATGGGCCAGATCAAGAAGTAAATGAAGTGCAGGGAATTAAATCATCACAACTTCTTCCAACATAAAAGATTAATACTCTCCACAACTTCCATCCAACACTTTAATTACTTGTCATTTTAAGGAGAATAAAGAAAACTACTCAGAATCCATAGAGAAAACAAAACTACACTTTAGTTTAAAAGTAGAAATCATTATCAAACCAACAAGAAGTCTCAATTAAAACCAGAAGTAATTTAAAACAAAGATAAAAACTTATCTCAAATCCTCCAGCAAATTCTTGAAGTTCCTTTGAATCTCTTCTCTCTTACAACACTTTTAACTCTCAAATTAAAACTATAAATAAAAGAAAAATAAATTTGTGGTGCCTGAAATTTTCTCCAAAAGGTTCTTCCAGAACATCTTCAAGAACTTTTCAAAACTTCTTAAGAATTTTCAGGACTCCCCTCTAAAAAACTCTCAACTCCTTCTTTTAAAATTTTCTAAGAGGTGCCTTGGTATCTCTTCAAAATGTGTCCTGATTCGATGTATTTACCAAGGGATGCCTTCTTTCACAAATTCTTTAATTATATTTTCGTCAACCACCCATTTTTGCCAATAGGTGTCTCAAATGTCCTTTCAAAATTTGTCAAAATGAATTAAACTGTCAAGTAACTGTCACTGGAGCTTAAGCGTGGGGCCTCTGGCACTTAGGCACGACCTTCTCTGTTTCACCACTGCTTAAACGCTGGTTCTGGTGCTTAGGCGCCAAAATACTTTTGCACATTTTTTTGCATTTTTGCTCCAAATTTGATCATTTTTCACTCCTTTTAGCATTTTTCACCTTTTTACTTGTACCTGAAATAAAAACACATAAATACCTTCCATTAAAGCGCAATATCTAAAAAATAAGTATAAAAATGTGTCTATAAATACTATATATTTTAGGTGTATCAAAATCATCCAAACTTAAAATGTTACTTGTCCTCAAGTGACACTTCAATCTTTAAAAACTAAATAAGTATGATTATGTATATGAGTTTATTTAGGAGTTTCTAAAATTTTGTTCTAAAAATATAGTAGTCTAATTTAGGAAAAAATTCTAGTGAATGAGACCAGCTTAAAGTTTAGAAATCCTTAAAGTGAAGAAGCATGAAAAATATGAGTTCCTATCTAATTCATAAATAATTGTAGATTTTCCAAATATAGAGCTTAGACATTTTATTTCCTTCACTTAAAAATTTTTATTAAGTATGATTTTACTTACTATATTATATTCTTAAGCTTAAGTGTTTCTCAAGTCTTATAATTTAAAAAGATCAGATGTGGAACTAATTTTTGATTAGGCTCTAATCCTCAAGCCTCTCCTCCCTTTTTCAACTTTTCATTTCTTATCTTTTCATTTTATTTTTCTTTTTTTTCTTTTACTTTTTCAGGCAAGGATTACTGTATCTGGATAGACCTTCAATAATTTTAAATTCCACTCTTCCTTTCCTAAAACAAAGAGTTGATAATTTTCTCTTACTTAAAAACATAATAATAGTTTGAAAATTAATTTCAATAAAAGAAATTTAAGTTTCAGAAATAAAAGTCTAAATTTATAAATTTTTCAAAAATACAATTTCTTCTACTATAGATAGTTTCACTGTATTTATCATTTCTACATTTAAAAACTCTTAACTTTAAATTTTTCTACATCACTTATAAAATTTTAATTAAATTTTCTTACTCATTTCTATAATCAAAATTTTACTTCCCTAATATAACTTCATATATATATGATCATTTTTCTTTTCAAATCAAAATCACTTGTAGCTCATTTGATAACAAATACAATTCAAGTTTTGAAAATATTTTTCATCCCCCCTCAAACTTAAATTTTTTAACAAGATTAAACAGTTTAACAACATATATATAGGCAGGAATGAAAGTTAAAAACCATACAAGAATTTTAATACCCTTATTATACAAGTACAAAACTAAAATCAGAAGTAAAATTAATTTTTGATAAATTTTCTTACTTTTTACCAAATAGAGATTCATTAAACTTCTAAGTAGTGGATACAGTAAAAGCAAACAAACACACTAACTTTAACTTTACAATCTCAAAATAAAAACATTCCCACTGACAAGATAAAAGAAAATACAGGGTAGCAAATTTTTGAAATGAATGTTTAAAATTGAATCTAGCAAGATTTTCAACTTTCATAAGACATAGAAATAAGTTCATTCTTAATTAACAAAAACAAATTACACAACAACAATTACTACCTTAGATTTTAAAACATGGTACTAACAAAACAAAAACATTATTATAACAATTAAACAAAAAGTTTAACACATTACATAGTCCAATGAGAATACAAACTCAAATGAATCAAGTGCACACCACAAAGTACATCACATAATACAAACATAAAAATAACTTAGTCCTCCTCCTCGTCATCATCATTAGTGTTACCGTGTTGCAGACGCATAATCAGGATACTTTGGATTTGAAGTAAATTCCACTCCTTGGTTACCGCTAAAAAGGCTCTCCAAAAATGAGTGAAATTTCTCCTCATAATCACTGTCTTTTAACATATCCATCAATATGATCTACAAAATTTTCTAAATTCCATACCTTATCTATGGTAAATTAATATTATCCATCATATTCTACAATAACTGATCCTGAGATTCAGTAGGCTGACCTCCAGATGTTGATGGTTTTGAAGTAGATGGTCTAGATGTAGAAGCAGCAAAGGTGGATGCAGCAGACGTCGACATTCCATAACTTCTCGAAAGTCCTCCTCTTCAACCAAAAATAGAGTTTTTATAATATGATTTCAGATTTGCACTTGTAATCGGTTTTAGAGGCAATAACACTTCTTCCCAACTATCATATCTAACTCCAGCTTACTGACACAAAGAAAAGTTAAGGAAGTAAATCCCAAACTTACAATAGTAGCAGCTGTAGCAAAACTGATGATAGTCTAACAAATCAAAGCTCCAATGTTGATAGACTTACACTACTAAATACAATAATTCAACGTTGCTCTCTCCCTTGTAACTTCAGTAAGATGATTCGTCGGTAACAGACGAGCTTAAATTAAAGTATTGCCACGCCTTTGATGGCGCACTTAACTTTGAAGTGGAAAAATTGACTCTACTCTCATGTGCAATTTTCCCTAGTCCCCTTCCAACAGTCAAAACTGATATAATCTCATTCAGTTTCGTCTCAGTAGGACTATAGTTTGAATAAAAATAGAGAGTATCAGACGGTAAATGTTAGAACATGTTGATTACCTCTGATGAAAAAGGAACCAATTTGCCTCTGTCTATGACTTGATCCTCTTCCGCCTCACGGAGGTTTGCATAGAACTCCCGCACTACAAAAATCACAGCCACAACATAAAAACAACCGAATTATTCTCATTGTCGACAAATGATCAAATTCTCTACGGATCCACCTGGATTTTTAAAACACCTCTCAAGAATCAATTTTCGTGACTCTAGAGCATCACTATATCTGTCCTGAGCTTTTGAACTCACAAACTTGCTCGAATCAAAGTGGGACTTCCCCTTACTCCTCTCGATTCTTGGTGCCATTTCTAAAAATTTTTAAAAATTCCAAAAAAAATCCATGAATCAAGTCTAAACTACTAAACTTAACTCCTATAAGTTTAAACTACAATTTCTATGTAATTTTTATAGATTTTTCTCCACTTTTCACCATGAAGAGTGATTTTCAGGTTTCTCCAAATGTACTTAAAATAGATGGTGAAAATCCAAAATCTCTATATAAAAGTGAAGCTCTTACCTCAATCCAAATCTAGCAAATTTGGCTCAAATCCACCAAGAAATCTCCAAAATAAGGTTTGCCCTAAACTCAAAATCACAAATGTCGGAGGAAGAAGACGATGGCAGGAGCGAAAATGGCATTTTTAGGGGTTAATTTTCACTTTTAACCATTCACAAACTGGTTTTCGTGAACCGACATTTAAACGCAGATATGTGGTGCTTAGGTGCCTACCTCTTGGGTTGCCTCGTGCTTAAGCACGGGGTTGTGGTGTTCAAGCGCTAGTGAACTATTTTTTTATATTTTTAAACTTAAGTAAAATGCACTATTAGCTTAAGTAAACCACGCCTAAATGGTCTTATAACATTTAAATGACTATTTTCCTCTCTTTTAACTCTACTCTCTCTCTCAAAATTCTCCAATATAACTATTTCAATTCGAGGCTAAAATAACACAAAATATTTTACAAACAAACACTTATATTAATTCTCGAACTATTACAAACAACATTCAACACTTAATTCTCATTCCAAAGAGTCTCAAAAGAGAAAATTTTCCTAAATACAAACACTAAACAAACTTACACAATGACACACAAAATCACATAAACACTAAAAATAAGACTTAACACTAATACATAAAACAACTCTTAACAAGCAAATCTTAGCGTATAACTTAATTCCATTCTTCATTTGTTGGAGCAAATTCTTGTCTCTCATTAGTCTCTCCTTGGACATTTGGAAAATAGAGTTGTTAAAATAGATGATGGTAATGAGCTCTGATACACTCTTCTTCAATCCATTTCTGCTTAAGATACATCGCCTTACCTGCTTCATCTATATAACTAGTATGGCTAAATTGCATTTTTAGTTGCCATCCAATATGCTCTAGATGTGCATTAACTTCATTTACCTTTGCTAGAAGCCACGTCAGCCTCAATTTTGTTGATCTTTTCCATTACTCCTTTGATAATAATGGCTAAGAAATCATTATACATCTCTTGTGCACTCTGGCTAATGAATTTTTTCCTCATGACCTCTTCCTTTTTCTTTAAATCCATCTCTCATGAAGACATTTTCTTCAAATCTCTTCTTCTCTTAGACTTTAGGGTTAGAATTTGAATTGTGGTGAAAATTCTTTATAAAACCCTTCTATTTATACACCAAAAATCTTCCTATAACTCCTAGACACATGCTAAAGGTGGTTAAAACTTCTAGAAATTACATTTTCACACATAATTTTTATCGCCCGTGCTTAAGCACCGAGTATTAGTGCTTAAGCGTCAGTACTTGATTTAGCACCAGGCAACTTAACATCCAAATACTCGTTCTAACATGTATAAGTCACTTAATAAAGTCTTAAAATCATTACTAACATGAAATGGTATAAAAAATACAACCCCAAATTTTCTTAATCATAGATAAAAAATAATCAAAGCAAAAGCACAATGATAACTATGGGTTGCCTCCCACATAGCGCTTGGTTTAACATCGTCAGCCCGACTTAATCAGTGCTTATTATGGTTGACCCAATATCATTCGATCATTAAATTTAAGTTGATCCCCTATAAAATAAGGTTTCAGTCTATGATCATTTACTTTAAATATTTTCTCAGTTTTAGCATCTTTGATATTCATAGCTCTAAAAGGATAAACTTTCATCATAACAAATGGGCCCATCCACCTGGACTTAAGTTTGCCTGAAAATAATCTTAACCTTGCATTATATAGTAAAACTTGTTGCCCTGGCTGATAATTTTTAGTAAGAATGCTTCGATTATGCCACATCTTCATCTTTTCTTGGTAAATCTTAGTACTTTCGTAAGACTCGCTCCTTAATCTTTTCTCACCAACATCTTTCAAATTATAATTAAACTCCTTAATCACCCAATATGCTTTATGCTCATGTTCATGTTAGCATCAATTTTTGGATATCATAGGTGTTGGGTGTCCACCTATGATCGACAAAAATTAGTTATCTTGTCATGCACGAATTTAGCTTAAATTGACCTGAGCACCATTGAGCTTGTTCAGATGGCTCCGAATGACGAAACGGACTTTACGGTCACATCCAGAATGTCGATTTTACTTATGGGAAACTATTTCGCTGTGAAGACAAGTCTGAACAAAAAATGTGCGGAGCATAATAATATTAGTATAACAATATTATTAAATAAAAAATAAAATATATGTTTTCCTCCCTTATCTCTGCTGCTCACGCAGGAAGCATGTGGAGATTTCCCCTCCCTTCTTTATCTCATAACCTTAATGTGTGTGTATA
>JXCR01121477.1:31935-77568 GCA_002079205.1 Phalaenopsis hybrid cultivar
CCTGCCGATTCGCGAAGAGGCTTTCTTCCGCTCGCCCGGCTCCTCCATTCGCATGATAAGGACCTCGAATTTGCGTGCTCGGCTCCCTGGCTTCCGAATCGCTCGGCTCCCTTCTTCTTCCTCCGATTCTTCTCTTTTTTCTTCCTCTGATTCTTCTTCTTCTTCTTATTCTGATTCTTCTTCTTCTCCTTCTTCTTCTTCCTCCGATTCTTCTTCTTCTTCTTCTTATTCTTCTTTTTTTTCTTTTTCTTCTTCTTCTTTTATTTCTTCTTCTTCTTCTACTAATTTTTCTTCTTTTTCTTCCATTTCTTCTTCTCCTAATTTTTCTTCTTTTTCTTATCTTTCTTCTTCCTCTTCTTCTTCTTCTTTTTCTCAGCCAACCTAGCCAACCTTGCCATCCTACCTTCCCGGAGACCGGATACTTCGACGGAGCACCTCGACTTCGCCGGACAGCGAGCGACATTGTTGTTCGAGGAGGCGTGTGCGTCTTTTACCTTGTGGGTCCCCTACTTCACCGTCGTCGAGCGATTCTCTCTCGTGAAGGTACCTTTTTTTAGTGTTGCATATTTTTATATGCTAAATAACTTATTTTTGGTACTTCGCATGCCTCACTGATCCCTTCCTCTCTTGCCTTTATTGGCATTATTTTTGTCCTGTGTACGTTTTACGAGGCACACTGGAGCATGAATCAAACGTCGGCGAGCTTGGTGCAAGCAAAGAGAACGCGTCCGCAACCGTCACGGTGGTGAGATTCTCTAACTCCTAGTTGGCCCTAGGTTTTAGCGGTGTCTAGGCGCGTGGGTTTGATCGCCCACACGGGGTGCGTGCGCCGACATGGGTCGGCGCGAAGACGTGCCTGTGTGATGGATCGTCGATTTCCTAGAGCTAGCCTTTAGGTTAGGACTTACTGTGCGTAACCAAACACCCCCCGTAGAGCCGAGTGTCTCGCTTTTGTTGTGAGCCTTAGCACAAGGCCCGATGGTTCGGAGTCCCACACTCCCCTTGCTTTAGTTTTTCCCAGCTTTACTTAGAGAAGTTAGGGGGTCAGACTTGACAAAGCGAGAGAAGCTTCGTAGCTGGCTCGCTTTGCAAAGTCTGGAGGAGTTCGCGAAAAGCTTTGTAGCTAGCAAATTTCGTGACGCCGTGGAGAGTTTTCCCTTCGTAGATCTGGGAGAAAACTCCCCACATTCCCACACCAAAGCTGGAGGCGGCGATGCCGCATATCCAAGGATCTAAACCTTAGGTTTCCTAGGTGAGGTCATTAGTACGAGCGTGGCTTGCTATCATATGTGGTCATATGCACCTCGTTGTTTGCATGTGCATATCTTTCATATTACATATTGTATGTCATATATCACACTTGTACTTCCACTCTGCACCTTGCATTTGCACTTGCACCTTGCACCTTGCATTTATACATTGCACTTGCACCTTGTATCTTGCACTTGCACTTACACTTGCACCACTTGTGCCTCGATCGGTCGCCTCGGACCGGTCGACACCACTTGTGGCTCGGTCGGTTATCTTGAACCGGTCACATCACATGTGTTTCAGCCGACTACTGGGGCTCGGTTGGTACAACACTTTGGATTGATCGAATTTTACATCCCGATCGACCGACCACTTGCTCGTTTACATGTTGTGTATGTGCATGTACATGTTTGTCTGCATGATTGATATCATCTACTTGAGTTGTATTCTTTCGGGTCACTACCTTATCGGTATACCCTCTTTTCGGGCCCCTGCCGCTACGGCATGCCCATCTTCGGGTCACTACCTTACCGGTATACCCCCTTTTTGGGCCGCTGACGTCACGGCATGCTCATTCTCGGGTCACTACCTTACCGGTATACCATCTTCTCGAGCCCCTGCCACTACGACATGCCCATTCCTTCGAGTCACTGCCTTCATGACATACTCTTTATCACTACTTATATGTTTTGATTTGCTTGCATTAGCATTTGCATTTGCATGTTTGCATGGATAGCAAGCCTGGTTCGTTTGGAGAGTGACCCTGTGTTGGTCTCGATGCCTTAACAAGCATTGCTTGTTGGGTCGATCCCAGTGACCAATGGGAGTTAAGTCATCGGGATTAACATGAGTATGACTATGTTAAGAATCCAATGAATCTAACTGGTGTCATCCCCTTTCGTGACACTCTTTAGATTTTTTGGATCCTTAGGATGGGGCCAGTAAAGTGACCCGTCAAAGTCATACTATACCCAAACTTACCCCACACTTAGATATTAGGTTGATGCACTTATCATTAGATGGTGTGCTAGGCTAGGACTTAGGGTGCTAGATAGTCTTTTTTATGCCTGGTTATTGTTCTCTGTTGGATTGGTTGCCTTAGTCAGGTATCTTTCTTTAACATTATGCTTGAGATGTGTCTGCATGTTGCATATGTGTGGTAGTATGTTAGGGCGTTCTTCTGCAGGGAGCCATACCTATTTTAATACACACACATAGGTACTGCTATGGGGGAGCAAGTAATGATTTCTAGCCCTTTTGCTTGCAGGTGTTATTAGCTCCCCCACCTTTAAGGCATGGCTCATGATACGTTATGTGCATGTGAGTTTTCCCGCTAACACTTGTTTTCATGCAGGATTGAGTCTTTTTCTTTTTTCTATGTACTTTTTAGAGTATAGGAGAGTCCTGCAACATAAATAAGATGCGGGCATGAGTTCCGAGACATTAGCACGGGAACTACGTGAAGGGGACCAGGAGCAGATGCTCGTGCCCCGTATCTTAATTCTGCATTTTATATTGATGTATAGAATTAGGATCGGGCATGTATATGCGTAGTTCAGCCGCCCTTTTCCTATTTTGGGATATGTTGCTGACTCAGCGACACCGACCTGTTTATTATTTTAACTTGGCTTGTTTTATGTTTTGTATCATGTTGCTTGTCTGCACTTGCATGTGTTTTCTTTGTTTCTTTCTGTGTTTTATCTGGGATTTCACGATACAACATAGGCTCATTAAGGACCCTAAAATTTTAATTTTTTCTACAAAAATCCTAAATAAAATATTCAATTTAATTAAAATTTAGGATTAAAATATTCAAGCTTTAAAAATTGCTACATTTACTTTCATGAATATATTAATAGGGCCTCCACAATACTTAGGACTGCTCTAGATAACTGCATTCATATTTGCATGTCCCGAGGAAGAGTCCTCGTACTTTTCCAACCTGACTGGCCCAGCGTGCCTTCATATAGATGGTTGTCTAGTGTGCCTAGGGTGTTAGAAGGCTCCCCGACCCAGACGGGGTATAAGTCCTTTTGTTTGGAGCGTTTCCAGTTTTGTAGCTGAACCTCCACTTCTCTTTCTTTCCTGAGGTATCCTTGCTATTTCGGCAGGTATAAGTCCCACATCTTGGAGCTCCAGCTTGTAGTCATAGGATAGAGTTTTCTTCTTTTGACCTTAGGTCTACAAAGGTTCTCATGGATGATGCAATTCATGGATTGCTGACTGGGGATTTCAGGACGTGTTTTGTTGACTACCTTCAAGACCAGGTAGACTTAGGGTCCTAGTTGCTGTGTATGATGGGTTCGTGGTACCCCGACCCAATTACCTCCACCTTTTAGGATCACTATACATTCGTTGAGCCCCTTTGAGCCCTGTCGCTCCTTGACCTCATTGATATCACCTTGACGGCCCGATGTCGTCCATTTGGGATACGACGATTTGTCCTCTACACTTTGGCTCAGACGTATTGGGATATCCGCGTCAATATGATTTAGGTTATTCTGTGGGCCCAATGTGCCGATGAGTCGCTACCCATTTCGGGATGCGAGAGACTCATTCTCTATTCGATTGCTTAGCGCGAGCTTTGAAGCATTGGGATTATTTCCACACGAAATAACCTTCATTTGATTGCCTATACCCAAGGTTTATGATAATACGAAGCAAAACTTCTTTTATCGAGAGTATTCTTAGATATCCCCCAAGATGTAATTAACTAGTAGGAACACGTTCCTCTGGGAGTGCTCTTGACCCCAGGCAGGTACATACACCTGACTCTCTGGTTATGGGTAGTCTACGTAGATACTTCTTTTGCGGATATTGGTTTAAGGTGCCTTCACCCGATCTTATTTGGGCATAAATTTTTAACATATCCTTGCGAGGTTTATCGCACGTAGACTCTCCACGTTTTACTTTTTCTCTTATTTTTCTCTTTGTGTATGTCCCTTCTTATTCGATTCCTCTCCCAACAAAGTATATTTCTCTATTTATTTGCATTTAATTCCATGAACGAAACACTCCTTCATGGACTTAAATGTGATTCTCACTCTGTTTTAGAACTCATACTCTATTTCCCTGATCATATGTTTCACAAATTATTTTAACAATTCAATTGGCCAGATCAAAAAGTAAATTAAGAGTGGAGTTGAAAAGCCATCACCGTTTATTTTAAATTTTAACATTGGCACATCCAAATTATCTCTTCATTTTACCATATCTTATAGTAGGGAGAAAGATAAAGGAATCTACTCAGAATTTATGAGAAAGATACAACAAAACACAAATTTCATATATAAAAGTAAGTTCATAAAATAATAATAAACAAAAAACACTTATCTGAAACTCTTTCTTGAAGCAAATCCTTTGTAACCTCTCTTAGGAAATATTGGAAGAAGAAATCTCTCACTTCTCTTCCTCTCCAACACTTCTTAGAGAAGAATTCACACTTAAAATCACTACTCAAACTCAAAAGTATAAGGACAATATCTAACTAATGGTGTGGAATATAGGCATGTGAAGAGCAAAAACTGAAATGAGTGGACGAACTCGAAATGGTGCGAGGGGGGGTTCTGATCAAATTTTGGCCCTAAATAGAGCCTAGGTCGATTCTCTAATAGGTGCATCCAAAAACTCTTCAAAAAGCGTCAAAATATGTTGAATATTCTAGAAACAGGGTCTGCACTGACACTGACATCGTCGGCGCTAGAGGCCATTCAATTAATTTTGCCTTTTCTGTCAAACGACGTCGTTGGCGCTGAACATTTTTTTAAATTCTCAATTTTGACTCCAATTTTCATCCTTTTTGCTTTCTTTTTGCTCCAAGTCCTCAAAATAAACAACCTACAATAAAACAAAAAAAAAACCCCCATTAAAGTGCAATATCATAAAAAATAAGTATAAAATGTGGGTCTAGAAGTGAATATATTTTTGGTGTATCGAAATCCCCCAAACATAAATATTACTTATCCTCAAGTAACTCTTTTACTGCATAGAAATATGTCTCATGGTAAAAATTTTAACTTCTAGATTTCCATATCCCAGTTCACTAAATATAATAGCTTAACTTAAGAAAATTTAAAATAACTCCAGTTAATACTAAAGGTATAAGAAGATCTAGCAGTCAAGTCTCAGATTTTTTATTCTATATTCTTTTCAAGGAAAATTGCAAATTATTTTTATTAAAGCCACTTAGAATATCCATATGAAAAAGAACTTCATTAAACTTTACTAATAAATATGCTAATACTAAAATATATGTTTAGAAAATGTAGCCAAGCCTTCTTCTTTAAGTTTAGTCAAGTAAAACCAATTTTTAATTAGGCTTCTCCTCAAGCTTTTCCTCACGTCTTTTTCTTTTTTTTTTCTTTTCTTTTTCTTTTTTTTTATGTGATGATTACTATATTTGGATAACCTTTAATGATTATAAACTTTCCTATCCTTTTCTTAAAGTTAAAAACTTTTCACGTTCCTTCACTTTATAAATTTATATTAGCTTTAAAAATTTTTCATAAAGTTTTAATCTTTTTTTCTTACATGAATCTCTAAGATTTTCTATATTTCAAAAGTAAAAATTCCTTTACTTAAAATAGAAAAATATAGTCTTATTCTATCATACCAATTATTTTAATCTCTAAAATTAACCTTTATTATTTAAAAAGTTTTACTTAAGCTTATTGTATATTTAGAAACATAACAATAGTTATCTAAAGTTACCCTATAATAACAAAGGTCAAGTTAAACTTTTCTAAAATATTTTGAAAATATAACTAATTAAGGATAAATAAAATTAAGTCTCTTGTCTTTTTAAAAAGGAATTTTCCTTCCCCCCAAACATAAATTTTTAAAAGATTTTGCATGAAAAACTGAAAAATAAAGTGTGAAAGAAAACATTTAATACGAAAAGAAAAGGCATATCTATTAAAGGTTCTGATTTGAAATTTAACTCTAAAATATTGCAGGTGCTAATATGAAAAGCTACAAAAATTAGAACATTAAATTACATAATACATATAAAAATTTGCTGAGAAATAGTTAACTACAAATATATCCTACAAAGTACAAAAAACTAATAACTTCCAGCAGTCTCACAAATTTAAGGTTCACAACGGAGCATATAACAAATTAGAGTACCAATGTCCACAAACAAATAGTCTTAACAATAAAGTACAATTAAACATAAAAATAAACAATAAAAAATCTAACACACATATCACCAATCGTCGTCTTCTTCTTCTTCTTCCACGCCCAACTTCTGCTGCTGATATGGAGTAAAAACAGGGTGAGTAGGAAACTAAACTGAGAACATAAAAATAAACAATAAAAAATCTAACACACATATCACCAATCGTCGTCTTCTTCTTCTTCTTCTACGCCCAACTTCTGCTGCTGATATGGAGTAAAAACAGGGTGATTAGGAAACTAAACTGAGTGATCACCCTTCATATATCTGACCATTGCATCATAATAAGCAGCTTCATATTCAAATTTTTTTCATATCAAATCATTTATGTGAGCATTTCTCCCCTCCATATTGTATATTTTATGATGTAAATTAAAACATCCTTCCGAAGCAGGCGACGAGATTTCGATTCTGGTGACCGAAAACTTCTTACGGGCAACTCTCCGACCAAAAAATAGCACCAACAGCTTCTTGCGACTCCGCTGGGGACAAGCTTTTCTCTCCATACAATTTAAGAAATATCATTTTCACACATCGGTAATGTGTCCATGCCCCTCTTGGACCAAATTACCCTTTTTCTGTTGGCATACTTTGCCCATTTTTGTCTTGGGAAGGTACAACCAGCTCCTTGGACTTCAGGACGAGCTGTTCAACCATCTTTGTACAGGCCATTAAGGATTCTTTAAATTTTCATGTGGGGTCAGACCCCCTAATAGGTGTGTCGGTGGACTAGTTCCACCTGTGCATTTTCTGCCACTAAATAGGACCCGCACTGGGTCCGAAAATACTTCACATCTCCCTTCCAAATTTGATTTGCTATTCTGCAAATTAAACCAAATCGTGTTGTGCTGCCCGTAATTTGAGATTTCTTACATTAATTATATTTTAAACAAGATTTTAAAATACCCATAAATTAAGACCCGCCCGGTCTACAGATCAACCTCTACTTTCAGTGCTTGCACTAAAAAATTATGAGGTTTTTGGCCATATAGCTAACCCTGAAACTTTCTGTTTTCAAGCCTCCTGCAATGGCCTATCCAATGCTGACATTTTCCTGCAATCTGCCAACAAGCCACGAAGCCCCTAACCTCGCTCCTACCATCAAATTTCAAACTGGATTTGAAGATCTCGAGGTCATCCTCGGGAAAGCCCCGTTCACGGTAATGAAGATCACCACTCCAGAAATACAGGAGCCATCTACTGAATTCAACCTGAACTGCCTTCAAGAATTCCCTACCTGTAAGAAGTCTAAAACTACTACCGTTGCAGCACCCGCCAAACCTACTAGCTCCGCTGATGCTAAGGGGAAAGAAGTGATGATTATTGAGGATCCAACTGAGGGATTAACTGTCCCACCACCCGTGTTTGAAATCGAATCAAGTTCAAGGATTGTACCGCTGACCAAAACTCCGAGGAACCGTAACAGAAAAGTTTGGAGGGCCATTAAAGCACAGACTCCCAAGGGAAACACCCGTTGAGGAGGAGCTTAATCAAGTTGAAGAAGTGTTATCGGAAATTTATCCACTCCTGCGAGAAAGTAGATTCCATCCTCTGACAAATATTAAGGGATATGAGAGTATCCGAAGGATTACTACCGCATTATCGTCACTTCCTAGACACAATGAGGAGAGAAAGAAGTTCACTCCTATCACTCGAGTTACTGTAGTTTTAGAAGGCTTGCTACCAAAGAAGGATGTTCGGTTAGCGAGTTACTTAAACGAGTGGGAGATGCAATTTCTCCTTGCATGAAGAAGGAAATTTTGAAGGGCGTCAAGTCCGTCAGACAGTCCCACAAGACAACTGGAGTGTCACCTACTCGCATCCTCATTTGGTTTCATTTAGGGAATAGAGTTGATACCGCAGTGATCACTACTGATTATATTGCCACCAAGACCGCGGGTTGTCGACCGGTTAAGTCAAGACCGGGTCCGAAATTCTTACCCATCGGCCTTCATGAAGACATTCCTACAATCCCAAAGACAAAGACAAGATGATTACCTGGCACTGTAGCTAGTCTACACCACGGGGAGGATACTTTCCCTCGACATACCGATGTTTCTACTAAGATGCTCCATCGTGAGACATCATCGTCAAAAAAGGAAAAGGTATGGGTACCCAAGGTCACTGCACCGATACAGTTCAGTGAGCCCGTATGAAAGGAAGTGAAACCAGTGTCTGTAATATCTGACATCGTCGCGACAATAGCCAGCGAGATGGAGGAACAAATAGAGGATGCCCATCAGGGTCCTTCGGATCTTAAAGCGATCAAGGAATCGATAATTGAGGAGAAAGTTGGGAAAATCAGGATCGATATTTTTGAGTTAGCTCGAGAACACAGAGTTTCTGTCGGTAGCAACAATGAAAATTTTGATTACAATGATTACTTGGAGGAGGATTTCATGGATGTTCATTGATTGAAACTAGAGCCACCACGTCTGCGCGCAAGGGTCAACCTCACACCGAAGAGAACGTCGTAGATGAGCTGCGTAGGGTTTTCCTCTTAAGGGATGAGCAAGTTAGTCTACTGAAGAAAAGAATAAAAGAAATGACTGCAGCTATGACCGCCATGGCCACCATTCAGGGGCAATCGCAAGCACCACAATTGGCTTCTCCAGAGATTAACCAGCCAGAAATCATACACATTAGAGATGAAAGTAGAGATGCTACTTCAGCAAACAAAGAAGAGCAACCAAAGAAAGATTCTGCATCAACTGACATGCCAGAAAAGGAGTTCAAGCAAATGGTTGAACAAGTGTGAGACGCCTTAGCCCAATCTAAGGGCAGTACATCAATTTTGAAGGGTAGACCTTACCCAGAGGAGTTAGATGCCGTGCCTTTCCCCAAGGGTTTTGTGGCCCCAAATTTCAAGATATTCGATGGGACTAGATATCCCAGACAACATATAACTCATTTTCGAGCCAGCTGTGACAACACGAGAAATAATGAAGCTCTACTCTGCCAGCAATTCGCCAGCATCTTATCAGGAATTGCTTTTGAATGGTATGCTGACTTGCCCAACGGGTCAGTTAAAACATTTTCTGAATTAGAACAGTTATTTGTGAAAATATTTGCCGTGGAACAACGCCATTTGTCTATTGGAGAGCTCATGATGGAAAAGCAAAAGCCTAGCAAAACCTTGGTAGACTATATTTTGAGATGGAGAAACCCTAGCATGAAATGTGAACCTCAGCTACAGGAACATCATGCAATTAAAATTCTACTCAAGTGCATTCCTGGGCCAGTAGCTTTCATGCTTAAGGGACTCACCATCAAGTCCTTCAAGAAGCTACTCAGTAAAGCTAGCAGTCTTCAAGAAGAAATAAAGCACATGGAACAACATGAAAAGGCTAAGGTGATCAGAGTGTTCGAAAAGAAATCAGGAGTAGTAACGACCGTCAACAAAGGAAAGCAGTCGATAAAGATATATGCAGAAGAGCATCGCCAGTCTTTGTCACAGTACTCTCTGAAACAGAATAGTCAATCCAACCAGTGGCCGCCTCAAGAGGGATCACCTCGAATAAGGGATAAAAGAATATCCCTATCGGAGCGACATAAAATTGTGTATTCTTTCAAGGATTCAGCTATACCTAAAATATTCAGGAGTTTGATGAAGAAGCTAGAATTCAAACTACCAAATCCAAAGAAGCCCGAAGAGGTGGATAAGAAGAATGAACCAAATTACTGCTTATACCACCGGTTACTTGGACACACTATAGAAAAATGTTTTGTCTTTAAAGATTGGCTCGAGAGAAACCTCAAGGAAGAGAACATAACAATCTCAAAAGAATATTCAAAAGAACCTGAAAAAGGTTCCATAAACATGATTTCGACTGAGCCAATCTCCCCAATTGATCCGTATGTCGGAATAGATGGATGAAGTACAACTTGGGAAGAACTCAAGAGGGTCTTTAATCAAATTTAGGATTCATCAAAACAAGCTTCAACGAGTACCGAAGAAGAATGGAATGAGGTCTGGAGCAGATCATCCAAGAAAATACTGAATAAGATCCAGTCTGCATCAAAACAAGCCTCCGTTCAGACTGCGCAACATACCAAGCCCGAGATGAAGGTTTCGTCAAGAGATCCGTCATCGTCAAGAACAAAGAAGAAGAAGAAAAGCTTCACTACAAAGATTGATGGAAGAGGGGGTAGGATAGGGGTTGCCTCTACAAGATTAGTTGTCTCGGATTTGGGGAAGAAAATACTCGAACCCTTGACTTTGTATGATTATCTTTTTGTCCCTCTGGGATCTTATGAATATAATGATTGTGATTTCGGGTACATTTTAACTTTTTCTGGTGATAACGTAACTAATTAAGACTGATCTAGATTCGATCTCGATCCCTAAAATGATCCTCAAATCGTACTCGAGTCCGATGAACTTGTTGTCAAGTCAAAAAAAGACATCAATAATACTGCTTACGGCGGCACCGATAAAGAGGAGCCAATTCTCGAGCATCATGGTACACCGCTTGCCATCAACTTAGATCTTTCCGATGAAGAGGAAAAGACACTGGAAGATTCAAAAATGATATCTCAAGAAGTAGAAATCACAGAAGTTAACTTAAGGAGCGGAAAAGTGTTACCACCAAGAACAGCTCCAACAGACAAAGGAAAACAGATAATGACTCAAGAAGAGATACCCCCACCTCCACCAGTGGAATAACCACAAGATCAAGATAAAATCAAAGGATTATACAAAGTAGACTACAACGTGCTAGCTCATCTTAGGAAGTTTCCGGCCCGATTAAGCATCTACAACGCTCTGATCCTATCAAAGGAGATGAGAGAGTCTCTGGTTACAGCTTTGCTTGACCCAAAAATTTGCTTAGCTCTTAAAGATCCTCCAGCAACAACATCAACTATATATCTAAGAGATCCTGTTAACTCATTGTAAAATGTTTGAACAATTAACTAGTCAGGTAAGACATGATGTTGACACTTTCTAAGGAGTTCCTTAAATCGTCCCCAAGCCTCATAAATTGGCTCTTCTTCAAACTGCATAAAAGAAGTAATATCATTTCTAAGCTTAGCAGATTTTGAAGGATAAAAGTATTTAGCCAAGAATTTTGGTGCCATTTTTCCCCAAGTTTTAATAGATCAAGATGCTAAGAGGTTTAACCACATCTTAGCTTTATTATTTAAGGTAAAATGAAAAATTCTAAGTCTAATCGCATCATTTGATACTCCATCATATTTTAATGTAGCACAAAGTTCTAGAAAACTTGCAAGTTGTAAATTTGGATCCTTAGTTGGTGTTCCCCCAAACTGATTATTTTGCACCATTTGTATTATTATAGGTTTAAGTTCAAAAGAGTTAGCCGGTACAATAGGGATTTGAAGACATAAATGAATTTCATCTACCGTAGGGTTTGCATAATCCCTTGAAGGTTTTTGTAAATTTTGATGTTCATTTTCATTAGTAAGAGTTTCAATGTTATTTGTGATGTGTTTACCTTTTCATGAAAATTGTGAAGTTATTTTTGCTTTTGAATTCTTCTTACGGTTTGCTCTTATTCAGAATCGTAGGGTACTAAACCTTCAGACCCTGAAATTCGCATACGAAAAGTAAAATTCAAAAAATAAAATGTTAAAAAAATCCAAATATAATAAAATAAAATATTTCTTTTTTATTGGTTTTTGCAAACAAAAATTTATATTTTCCGGTCTTTGCTTTTTTGTATAACTTTTAAAAATTTAAAATAATTAAAAATTAAAATTTTCAGTAATTAAAAATAAATTTTCAAAGAAATTTTTTTTAAAAAATATTTCCTTTAAACTTTCATTTTTTTACTTGTCGTTTCCCCAGCAACGACACAAAAACTTGACCCAACCCGTAATTACACAGATATTTATGTTCCTTAATATGTTAAAAAATTGACCCAAATTATATTTAGTGGATAGTGAGAGCAAATGTAATATGGTAAAAATTAAAGAAATAGTTTTCTCACTTGGGATACAACGTAAGTATACGCATTATTTCAAGTAATATAGAGTTTTCTTTAAAGTCCCTAATATCGATCCCATAGGGTGGACATAAACATGAAAACAATGGAATGAAATAAAGGAATTTTGAATTTAAGAAAACTTTACTTATAATTACAAAAAATATCTAATGATGAAAATTAAGTTTACTAAATTCTACAACATGCAAGTAAAAGTAAATGTAATGATGTAGACAATATATAGAAAGAGACTTTCTCCTTGCTAACATTTCATAATCAGTGTAGGATTTCAAAATTATTTAGAAACTTAAATGTGATATTTTAACAAATAGGAGCATACCTAATTTTTACATTTTTTGAATTGTGTAAAAAAAAATTACTAATGTAAAGTTGGTGTCGGCATGCATAGTAGTGCTGGGTAGGATCTAGTCTCCACTCCTAGATTACTCACTATGCCCTCTCAATCTCTAGACAAAATTGATAAAAGAGCCTAGCCTGTCACTCTAGAACAACAATTCTATGACCACCAAATCTTATCTCCCTATCTATTTGCACCCCCCTTCAAACGATCACAACTTCTTTTTCTAAGGTAGAGTGTGATACTTATAAGTTAAGAAATTTTTGCTCTTTCGGCTATAAGTTCCTCAATTGGCTTTAACAATACAAGTGGTCAATTTGTGAAGTAAATGAAGGACCGATAAAGATATCAAAAAAAATTTTTATGAAAAAAAGTAGTCTAAAAAATAAAAATCACTTACTTAATTACTTCATATTTCAAGGAGAAAAAAGGAAAACTACTCATGAAGCATGGAGATAATAAAATAGAACATATTCATAACACTCCAATCCAAAGTACTAAACTTAAAGACAAAGATACAAATACTTATCTTGAATGATCCCCCAATCACTCCTTTGAATTTCTATAACTTCTCTGACTCTAAAAACACTTACAAGACTCATAAACTCTAGAAATAACAAAGACTGTCAAAGAAAGCTTCTAGCACCCGTAACACACTCACACACTATGAGACTTTATATATCCAACTCTCTTAGCCCCTTGAAATTAATCCATATTTATAGAGCTTTCAAAAGGACCAAGGGTTGCTTA
Source organism: Phalaenopsis hybrid cultivar (assembly GCA_002079205.1). Classification (NCBI taxonomy): domain Eukaryota; kingdom Viridiplantae; phylum Streptophyta; class Magnoliopsida; order Asparagales; family Orchidaceae; genus Phalaenopsis; species Phalaenopsis hybrid cultivar. Next base: position 45,416 of record JXCR01121477.1, read on the forward strand.
AGACATTTCTTCAAAATTCAGCCTCATTCAATGAATCTTCTAGAAAATAACTATGGCGCCTCGACACCAAACCATCGCACCTAGGTGCGAGCCAATCTCTTCATCTAGTGCATAGGCGCCAGTTTAGTTGGTTTGATAAATTTTTTTAGTTCAACCCATTTTGCTCCTTTTTGATGTATTTTTGCTCTTTTTTGCTCCTAAATTCTTTTTCTTGCACCTGCAACCAAAAACATGAAAATACCCTTCATTAAAGCATAATATCCTCAAAAACTGAGCATAAAATGTGCATAAGAAATAGGTAATTTTGAGGTGGATCAGTATTTCACTTTAACTTCATTTACATTGCAATTTAGTTCTGTCGTAGTGTTAAAATTTGTTGTAATTGCATTTAGTTCTTGAAGGGTGGTGTACTTCACAACTACGTGGCGTCACATTAAATTTCTGGCTGAAGGATAAGTAGTCCAGAGATACAACGCAATGTTAGGATGATATTCATTAATGGGTGTAAATTAGTTTTTCTAGTGTGATAGGCTAGATCCCTACAAATTTGATCTAGGGCTTTGTACATTAAAATTAAGATTGAGCCAATTAAAGGGCTATTGGAGTAGGAGACTCTAAGGTGACAAGCTTGAGTACCATCGTGACAATCCAGTTGCTTTAAGGAATTGACTCTAGCTTAGCCAATACTCTTTATGCATTTGGAAGAGGGTAAAGAATAAGATTGCTCCTATTGTCACAAGCAACATAAGATTCTAAGCATTCCATTCTTACACTTTTTCTAAGTCACCACAAGAGAAAGGTAGTTTTACATCTCATAATTTACGAAACCAATTTATCTAGTTAGGTTTATATTTAAATTTAATGTTGAATTTAGGAGTATTTGTTAGAAAAACACTCTTAATTGATATTCCAAACTAATATCTGATAGTAGTAGACTAAACTTAGCTTAATAAATTTCTTACCTCACTTCTTTGTGGGATCGATACTATGGATCTTAAAGAAATCCCTATGTTACTTGAAATGACACGTGAACTTGCGTAAAACCTCTAGTGTGTGAAATATAAATCAAATTCTAAATTCTATAACATATCTATTTTGCACACTAGCCTCCTAGGGAAACTGGGTAAAGTTTTGGGCAAGGAAACTAAATAAATGCGTATTTGCGGGTCTAGATAATAAGGCTACGTTGATGTAATGAATGAGAAAACCCATTTGATTCTCATTCTATAGGTCACGATGGTTACGTTCGCAAGGGAAGATTACACTTTTGTAAAAAAATTTCTATCATTAAAAGTGTAAAAATGGAAAGCGTAAGGTTGGTAGTGGCAACTACGACTTCATTATGACTCTAGATCTTATGTGAGGTTGGTAGGATGAGTTTGAGTTGCCAAAAGTATGTTGGTTTCATTTTCTTTCTTTACATTAATTCTACTTTGCGTGCATGGAATTTTACATATTGCATGTTGATGGTGTGATCACTTCAGTTCGATCACTCCGGTCTGATCGGCTACTTCGGCTCGATTGTCCGTTCACTCTGTTTTGATAGGCCATCTTAACATGATTTATTAAACACTTTGGTTTGATCGACTGCCTTCGCTCAATTTTCGAATCACTTTGGATTGATTGACCACCAAAGTGAAAATTTGGGTTCCACTTGGGTATAGAGTAATTCTTTTATAGATATCTTATACTCAATGCACACTCACATGTAAGATTTGTCTGCTCTTTGCATGATATCTGGGTCGGGTTTTTAGGGATGATTTATAAGTAGCGTGCATCCAATATATCTACTTTTTGTTTGTCATATGTAAGTGACATTCTTGCATTCATATTGGTACAATGTGTGACTCATCTTTTAGCATTAGTTGTGATTGTTCGTGTTCCAGTCAAATAATCACAATGTATTGGGTCTTTTGCATGTGTGTGCATCACCCAGTTGTCTTGATAGTAAATATTACTCATTAGGATGAGTGACCCATTGTTTGGTCGAAATACATAAATGAGATTACTCATGAGGATAACTTAGCAAGCAATACAAGTTTTCTTATTACAATCAACTTGTGTATGACTTTGCTAAGGTTCTAAGGGCTTTAATGTATTTGACCTGCATATTGTAGACCTTCTTTTTATGGTTCTATATTTTAAAGTATAAACTCAGTTAGTATTTTATTATGTACTATCCACTCTACTTTTAAAATTATATAAGTTAGGCCATTTTTGGGGCCTTTTATTTAAAAAAATGTTATCCTTAGTGTCATATTTTAGATCCTTTAGATCTTTAAGCCGAGATCGGTTTGCCGACCCTGTCAAAATCATACACCTAATATGAGGTCAGTTTGGAGACTCTCGAGATGTCATATGCTCTGACTGCGAGAGTCCGTGCATAGTAGCCATGATGACCATAGTGGCAGCCATCTACTCCATTCCTCATCCCTTTTCCAACTCTAAAATCTTGGCTCTGAGCTTCTTCACATTATAATAAATTACTTTTTCTTTAACTAGCTTAAGATATGTTGGTCTTTCTTGAACATCATCTCACCTTGCTATGGACTCGATAACAATGGTGGAAACAATAGCTGAAATATTAGAATTATGATACATTTCATGGAATTGCCCCACGAGCTTCTTAAAATGAACTAGTAGAGATACCTTAGGTGCCCACACCTTCCTCTTTAACGTTGATGCCTTGAGACAGATTGTCTTGATGGAGACACTTATATGTCAAAGAGGGGTATGCTGCCTACAAGTTGGACCAAGTACAATGGTAAGAGGTCTCTTCCCATGATCCCCCTTCGAAAAATCCTCACACAAGATGGTATGTGATACTCTCGGACCTAGATGCGACTTAACTGATCTATGTCCCAAATGTCTCGAAATGATAGTAGTAATATCTGTGATAGTGGAAACTGTGTCAAAATGGTCCCCAAGACAAAATTTGATTGGAATACAAACTGCTAGTAATTCTAATGATCTTTGTAGCTGACAAATGGGCCTGAATTTCAACAAAATCTCATTCTTCATCCAAGGAAATACTATGCAACCCACCTGCTTAAGGAGCTCAATGACAGAACATCACTCCTAAATGGCTAATCTCTGAAACACAGTATAGACTCAGGTCATAGGAGTGGGCTTCTCCCTCTCTTCACTGTGGCCATGAGGCGGTGTTATGGTGGTAGCAATCTGGTGGAGCCTCTCGTCTCTAGTAGTATCTGTCAATGGGTGAAACCTACTCCCTCAGGGGAGAGGAGAGGTCTTAGGAACTTCAAGCTCCTCTTGTTAAAGAATCTCTTTGATGGGAGGCAAATTTGTAGCCTTAGCCCTAACGTCGCTCTGAATTTTACGATTATGATTTCTCTTTTGAAACTTGGACACTAACGTAACTCTCGAACTAGAACCAATCTCAAAGATAGATGGTACGACAACAAATGCATCAATTGAATCTTCTTTAATCAGAATCTCTTTTCCTTTAGCAGACGACATTATGGGTACGGTGACAGTAAATCCCATATTGGAAGGTGTAACAACTCTCCTTGGCACAGAAGCAGCATATCTGGTAGATATAGGGACAATGGATTTGATGGGTGCTGCAGCATTAGTGACTTTTTTGCCTTTTTACAAGAAAGGAAATCCTAGTGATAATTCAAATCAAATCTAGTAGTTAGATCTCAAACATCTAAGGCATTAACATTCGTGAAGACTAAAGGGGCTTTGCTAAGTATAATCTCAAACTCATCGAATCCTGATCCAAACTTAATCATGAGTACAATATTGCAGGCCTCTCGATCGGTGGGTAGTTTGCAAGAGAAGGTCAAATTTGGGGACGACAATGTAGCTATTTCAAAAAGATAATTCCAAGGAATAGGCAACGGTGAATACCTTGTTAGTGAGTATAATGTTGAAGGGTCTTAAATTAGTTTTGGAGATTAAGTGAGAGTTAAGAACATAAAAAATTGGTTCAATTTGCGGATAGAAAACTAAACCCAAAGAAAGGGTAAGTTTGGGATCCAATTTGATACAAACTTCACAAAGCACTTTGCCCATGTGAAACAGGTTCACCTACACACCTATTGGAGGTCCAACCCCACACAACAAGAAAAACCTTAAAGACTCATGAACCCCTCTATTTAAGGGTGGTTAAACAAACGGTCCTGGAATTAAGAAGAGTTGACCATACTTGCCCAAGAAAGAAATGGCCAAAGCATGTCGAAGGGCGAAAAGTAATATGGACCTTGAGGGTCATAGACACATTACCATTGTATGAAGGCAAAATTTTCTAATCATAAGGGAGAGAGAAATGAGTCCCAGCGGAGTCGCTTGAAATTGTTGATCGTTAACATGGGAAGACTGAGATTTTAATTTAATATATATATATATATATATATATATATATATTTATATATTAAAAAGAGAAAGAACACACNATATATATATATATATATATATATATATATATAATTTTGGAAAGTAGTATTTTAATTTTGAGGAATATGTGACCGAACCAATCTCATATATGCAATAGTTTAAATAAACTAGTACAACACCATATGTGATGTACCTATCCTAAGGAATATATATGTTACTTGATAGTGAGGCTCAATTAGATAAACTAAAGAATTTATGGCATCCTCTTTAGTCTGCGAAACTATTATGTTGACCAAAAAGTTCCTATATCTAATAATAAAAGATTAGACAATCTCTATATTAAGCTGGGTTTTAAAGTTTCTTTTAAGGGAAAACCCCTATAGTTAATTACATCTTAGACAATCAAAATCGCCTAAGAAAACTCTCTATTTAAATAAAAAGAAAAATTGTCTTCAAGAATTTCAAAGTTTAGTTTTTTTAAGGCCAGACATGGAATATTCAAAAGGGAAAGAATAAATAAGAACAATTATTTTTGGAATTGAAAGGGAGAAAATTAGGGGATGTCATGGATCATGAGGAGAACCTTTGTGACTTCCCAAGCTATCTAAGGTTTGGATTCAATTTTGAGGAAAAATAATTAAATGTTTCATTATGCCAATTTTATTATTTAGGACTTACACTTGCATGATTGATTCCGGAAAATATAGTTGTGTAAAATTTATAAAGTTGACTCCGCTTTAAAACGGTGCCAAAATTTCAATGTGGTATTTTATGAATAATAACGTTAAGCACTTAATGTTGAGATTCTACGCAAGTATACGTATCGTTATCAAGTAATATAAAACTTTCTATTTAAGTCCCAAATATCAATCCCACGACGAATGTTTAAATTTGACGTGATAAATTAACTAGAAAATTCATAAAAATAAAATGAAATTACTGTCACTAATTTTGAATGTTTGAGATACTATCATAACTAAATTATTAACTACTAGTAAAAATTTTAATGCAATGTTTAAAAAAGTAACTACTAAACTATGTTTATGTGATGAAGTTTTCTAATATAAAAAAAACATCATTCCCACTACAATGAGTTTTTGGTAAAATGAGATGAAATAAATGATTTAAATATGTATTGTGCCAATTTGGAGCAATTTTAATTCTCTACCCTGATTCAGTGTTATAGAAAATCGTTGGCTAATCTTAGGTTTAGTCCCTAAATCTGTGGTTAGGCTAGGAGGATACTGACTCCCACTCCAGAGCTCCCACTAAGATCAAATTGGGGATTTTACTCTGTCACCCTAAAAATCTTCAATTCTACACCCAACAATGAATATTTTCCTATTTATTTGCACTTAATTCCATAAAAAAAACACCCCTCTAGTGAATTAAATGTGATTCTCACTCTGTTGTAGAACTCATTCTCCATTTCCCGGATTATATGCTTCACAACATATTTTAACAATTTAATTGGTCCAATCCAAAAGTAAATTAAGAACGAAGTTGAAAAACCATCACAATTTATTTAATATTTTAACATTGGCACATCCAAATTATCTCTTTATTTCACCATATCTCAGAGTAGGGAGAAAGATAAACAAAACTACTCAGACTTCATGAGAAAGATAAAACAAAACACATTTTATATATAAGAGAAATTTCATACAACAATAATAAACAAACAACACTTATCTGAAACTCTTTCTCAAATCAAATCCCTTGTAGCCTCTATTAGGAAATGTAGGAAGAAGAAATCTCTCACTTATCTCCATCTTCAACACTCTTAGAGAAGAATTCACACTTAAACTCACCGCTAAAACTCAAAATTATAAAGAAAATAAATGACTAATGGTGTGGAAGAAAGTGGAAAGTGGTTGAAGGGTGCGAAGAGGAGTGAATGGGGGCAAAAAAGAGCGAAGAAGAAGGCATTTTTCTGATCATTTTTGGCTCTAAATAGAGCATAAGGTCGGTTTTCCATTAAGTGCATCCAAAAACTCTTCAAAAATTGTCCAAATTCTTTGGATCTTCTAGAAATTGGGCTTGCACTGACACTGACACCATCGGCGCCACTGGCCATTTAATTTAGACAGTGCTCTCTATCAATTGGCACTGTCGGCGCCCAATCTGGCGCCGTCAGCGCTGAACAATTCTTTAAAAACTCCATTTTGTCTCCAAATTTCATCCCTTTTGCTCCATGTCCTAAAAATCACCAACCTACAATAAAACATGAAAAATACATTCCTTTAAAGTGCAATATCACCAAAAATGAGTATAAAATATGGGTCTAAAAATGCATATATTTTTGATGCAATATCACCAAAAATAAGTATAAAATATGGGTCTAAAAATGCATATATTTTTGGTGTATCAAAAAATGAGTATAAAATATGGGTCTAAAAATGCATATATTTTTTGTGTATCAAAATCCCCCAAACTTAATGGTATAAAATATGGGTCTAAAAATGCATATATTTTTAGTGTATCAAAATCCCCCAAACTTACATGTTACTTGTCCTCAAGGTAACTCCTTATACTATTAAAAATATGACTCATGACAAAGATTTTAACTTCTAGATTTCCATATTTTAGTCCACTAAATATAATAGTATAACTTAAGAAAAATGTAAAATAACTTCAGTTAATACTAAAGGTATAAGAATGTATAACAATTAAGTCTAAGATTTTTGATTCTCTATTCTTTTCAAGGAAAATTTCAAATTATTCATATTAAATCCACTTAGAATATTCTTAGGAAAAAGAACTTCATGAAACTTTACTAGTAAATATGCTAACACTGAAATATAAGTTTAAAAAATGTAGCCAAGCTTTCTTCTTTAAGTTGATTTAATTGAAGCCAATTTTTAATTAGACATCTCCTCAAGCTTCTCTTGACATATTTTTCTTTTCTTTTCTTTTTGAAGATAATTTTCTATCTATTTTCTTTCCATTTTTTTCTTTTTTATGTGAGGATTACTATATCTGGATAGCCTTTAATTATTTTGAACTTCACTATCTTCTTCTTAAAGTAAAAAACATTTCACATTCGTTCATTTTATAAATTTATATTAGATTTAAATATTTTACATAAAGTTTTATTCTTTTATTCTTACATGAATCCGTAAGATTTTTTTAATACTTCAAAAATACAAATTCCTTTACTTATAATAGAAAAACGTAGTCTTATTCTCTCATACCAAATATCTTAATCTCTAAAATTAACCTTTATTGCTGAAAATTTTTACTTAAGTTTACCATATATTTAGAAACACAAATATAATTATCTAAAGTTACCTTCTAATACCAAAGATCATGTTAAAATTTAAAATATTTTGAAAATATAGTTAATTGAGGAAAAATTAAATTAAGTTTCTTTTCCTTAAAAAGGAATTTTTCTTACCCCCACAAACTTAAATATTTAAAAGATTTTGCATGAAAAACTGAAAAAATAAAGGGTGAAAGAAAACACGTAATACATAAAGGAAAAACTTACATGTTAAATGTTTTGATATTGAAACCTAATTCTTAAATATTGCAGGTGCTAATATGAAAAGCTACAAGATTCAAAACATTAAATAACACATAATACATATAAAAACTTCAGTGAGAAAGAGCTAACTACAAACACCTTCAACAAAGTACTAAAAACTAACAACAATACTAAAATGATTTCCAATGTAAAAAAAGTTTCACAAATCTACTGTTGACAATTCAACATAACACTTAAAATAAAGTGTCACACTCTAAAATCAAGCAGTCTCAACAATAAAGTACAATTAAACATAAACTAAACAAAATTCTAACAAAAACATCACCAATCATTATCATCTTCTTCTTCTTCTTCCACATCCAAATTTTGCTAATGATATGGTGTAAAAACAAGGTGAGTAGGAAACTGAACTGAGTGATCACCCCTCATGTATCTGACCATCGCATCATCAGAGGCAACATCATATTCAAACTTCTGTCTTGTTAAATCATCATTGTGTGAATTTCTAGCCTTCAAATTTTCCATTCTACTTTCCATTCTCATGATATCTCGTTGTTGGATCATCATCTACTTCATAAGTTCTTGAAAAGTAGGGGTACTATAAGTAGTGGTACTTGAAGTAGAAGGAATATCCCTAGTCCTACTTCCAGATCTTCATCCAACATGAGATTCAAAGTCTTAATATTGGCAGGCCCAATAGGTTTTAGAGGTTCAATCCTCTCCTCATCCATTCTAAAATCAACTCCTGCCTATTCACATAATGTGAAGATCAAGGCAGAGATTGCTAAACCACCAATAGTCTCTCCTAAAGCAATAGAATGAGTGTTTCTATAAATAATAAAGCCTACATCTATCCTTCATCTGCTGGATATAGAAGTTCAAGATGGCTCTATCCTTTGTAACCTCACTATGATGATTTTTTGGTATCATTCTACCATAAATAAAGTAGTGTCAGGCCTTAGATACTACATTTTACATAAAAAGAGGAAATGTTACCTAACATTATTCTTCGCCTTTCAAGCTCCTCTTTCATCGGTAAGAAAAGAAATAACTTCATCTAAGGCCTCATTTGTAGCAGAAAATGATTTGTACTGGTAGCTATACACATCCTCTAATTTATAAAATTCATTAATTTTCCTTTGAGTAAATTCCACTATTTTCCCATGAACAAGCACATAGTTTTCAGAAGTTTTCTTAAAATTGGTGTAGAACTCCATCACTACACCAATAATAGCCTCAGCAGTAAAGTAACAAAAATTCTCCTACTGCCGAGCATTGATTAATCTTTCAACTTCTCCACCTAGATTTTTAAATCCTCGATCTAGAATTACTTTATTATTTGTAAGTAGACTTTTGAAACAAATGTTGGCCTTATAATTGACAAAATCTTGATCATCAAAATCCACCACTATTTTTCCCTTGCTCATTCTCGGTGCCATGGTAATCTACAAAAATATGATAAAATCCAAATAAATTCTCAAAATATCTGAAAATCACAATGTGAAATTTTTTAAACTTAATTCTACTAAGCAAGAAATCTTCACCAAAGCATTTTCTCAAAATATTCTAAAAAATTTTCAAAATTTCGGATCTCAGCAATGTAAGATAAATCCTTGGTGAAACTAAAAATTTTGAGTTCATAGTGTAGCTCTTACATAGAGAAGATGAAATCCGAATTTTGTTTGCCTTAAAATCGCCTCAAATCCGAGCAATAGCAAGCCCTATGTGCAAAAATTGGAGATTCAAGGTGACCAAAAGGTAAAAATGACATTTTTACTATGCCAATCGTGAGTTTTAAGTGGTTTGGGTGGTTTTCGGGCCGAGGGCGGTGTCGGCGCCCATGCCAGCACCGTCGGCGCCAGTGGCCAAAAAAATTCATATTTTTTATTTTCGCAATTTTCAACTTTCTTTCAATTTACTCCAAAGTCTATTTAGTCTTTTTGAACACTAATTTTCATCTTAAAATAATTCACAAACAACACCATACTAACTTTTATATATGAAAATACACTTTTTATAAATACATTTTTCTAATCACACTTAAACATACATAAAGCAAACTAATTATAATTCGACGTCGAAATCAAGCTACAACACTAGAAAGCTAACACAAAACTATACACACAATCAAAGTTAATGGAGTCCTAAAACAAAGTAAAGTAAAGTAAAGTAAATTAAATCCACACAATCATAATAAAAACATAATTACTTTAATGTAGTAGAGGGTCCATCTTCTTCAATTATTCAACTTCAACTTCAATACTTTCTCCTCCTCTAATCTCTCCCATAGACTGGTAATGGACATACAAATTATAGAAGAGTCAGTACGGGAATTGATCAGTCAAATTTTCATTGATCCATCCATTTTTCTTGAACATCTGCACCAATCCTGTGCTTCAATTGTTCCAATATGATCAAAGTTCTCCTTCATCCACCAATCTAGGTGATCAAAAAGGTAGTTGAGATTTCATATTGCATTCATAATACTCTAAAGTTCTCTTTCTATTTTCTTCATTTTCTTTTCCAAAGTTATTGAACTTCCAACTGTTTGTGGCATTAATGGTGTTGAAGCATGTGATGAATGATCCAAAATAATATCTAATTCTTCATTCCCATTCCCAATAAAATTATCATCAATAGGAATCATGGGATCCCAAGGAAATAATACTTTCTCCCAACTTTCATATGGCACTTTAGATTGACTGCATAGTAAGAAAATTATAGAAGGATGCTCTAGTCCATATATTGGCCCATTCATAATAATAACAAAAATATATTTTAAAATAATCAATCCCAAATAGGGCTGTCAAAACGGCTCGTTGTTCGCGAATAGCTCGTGTTTGGCTCGTTAAGAAGCTCGTGTTCAGCTCGTTAATTTTGTTCGATAAGTTAACGAGCCGAACACGAACTAAGATGTGTTCATTCATGTTTGGCTCATTTTGGCTCGAAATACTACTCATCAAGTATATATATATATATATTAAGTAGTATTTTAAAAAAAATCTAATTTACTGCAAGGCTAAAAAGATTTATAAACAATTAAAATATTGATTAAGAAATAGAATAAAAATTACTAAATTAAATTCAAATGATGTTTTAATATAAATAATAATTTTTAAATTTTGCTCAAACCCTTATTGTCTTATGATTACATGACTAAAAGGACTCTTTGTTCGTGAACAGCTCGTGTTCAGCTTGTTAAACAAACGAGTCAAACACGAACACACTTTTTGAGGTCAAANGCTTTTCTATTTGAATGTAATAGTTTAAAATGATATTTTATTTTGTAATTCTACTAATCTTCATGGTACGGAGTAGATTTGTAGATATAAAGAAATGCCATTGTTTTGATATTGGATTAAGCAGTGAAGCGGAGAAACTAACATATCCTCTTCTTTGATTTTCTAATTATCATTTTTAGCCGTCAGAAAGTTATATACATCTTGCATCATATCTCTAGTTGGGATAAAATTCGTATAATGACAGATTGTAATGTATTCTATCATATACAAATTATTAATTTAATCCGGAGTAAATGGTATAGCCTTACCTCGAATGAGGATGACTCCTTGGGTAATGTCATGTAAATTAGCATAAAATTCATTTACCACTGGTACAACAACTGTAGTGGTAGTGTAGCATAGAACTTTCCAATGTCTCTGTACAAAGATTTTCTCAATCTGTGAACTTGGATTACTCAATCCATGATTGACAAAGCCTCTCTCCTTAATAAGTTTATTTTTCGTAATTACATTGTCGTATAATATCTGAGCGTCAAAATTGATAAACCTTCTTCTATTAAAAACTTCATACCTTGAAGTATTTCTGGAATTGGAAGCCGTAAAATTCAAAATTTGGAAGTTTCCGGCCGTCCAAGGCAGTTTTTAGGCCTTTAAAACCACCTCTCGGTGGTTTTTTGGGAGCGTAATCCTGCCAAAGTTTTCCGCATTCACATTGAACACATGAAACCACTCGGGAAGCTGTCAGCACTCCCAATGGCACTGTCGAGGGTCAATATAGATGAGCGTCGTCGGCCCCAGAGGCCAAAATCGCATCTTTTATTTTTTTGTTCAAATCGTTCCAAATTTTTCGTCCAATACCAATATTTATCTTAATTTATGATATATAAAATTGTTTAGGATTCCAACATATAATTATTTCCTAAAAGCACTTATTAAAAAAATAGTGATATATAGATATATAAAGATTTATATATGGGTTGCCTCCCATAAAGCACTTGGTTTAACGTCGTCATCCCGAAGTACCATTGTTTAATCAGAATGACTTAACATCAAAATTTCTTTAAATTGTGGCATGTGCCCATCATAATAATTTTTCAATTGATACCTTTTAACTTTAAATATCTTTCCAGTTTTAGGATCTTTAATAATAAAATTTCCATAATGATAGACTTTAATTACTTTAAATGGTCCTAACCATATGGATTTCAATTTTCTTGGAAATAATCTCAATCTTATATTATCTAATAAAACTTCTTGTCCAAGTTTGAACTTCTTTTTAATCATCTTTCGATCATGCCATATTTTCATTTTCTCTTTATAGATTTTTGCATTATCATATGTTTCATTTCTAATCTCCTCAAATTCATTGAGTTGCAATAATCCTTTCTCACCAGCATTTTTTAAATTAAAATTAAATTCCTTAATAACCCAAAATGCTTTATGCTCCAATTCTACTTGTAAGTGGCATGTTTTTCCAAAAATAATTCTATCTGGGGACATTTCTATAGGAGTCTTAGAAGCATTTCTGTATGCCCATAATGCAATATCTAATCTAGCAGACCAATCCAATTTAGAGGGATTTATAGCTTTTTCTAAAATTTTTTTTATTTCACGATTTGATATCTCTGCTAGACCGCTGGTCTGAGGATGATAAATAGTAGAGAATCTATGCATAATATCATATTTTTAATCAATTTCTTGATTCTTTAATTCATAAAATGGGATCCTCCATCTGTAATAATTACTCTCGATATTCCATATATTGTAAAAAAAATTTATTTAAAAATTTAGAAACACTATGAGCATCACATTTAGGTACAACAACATCTAAAATCCATTTGGACATATAATCAATATCAAATAATATATATAAATTTTCAAATGAAGGCATAAATGATCCCATAAAATCTAATCCCCACATATCAAAAATTTCAAATTCTAACGTGTAATTTAGAGGCATTTCATTTCTTCTACAAATATTTCCTACTCGCTGACATCGATCACATGTTTTAATATATTCATTAACATTTCTAAAAAGAGCAGGCCAATAAAATCCAACTTGCAAAATTTTATATGCAGTTTTATTTGTTCCAAAATGTCCTCAAAATTTAGAATCATGACATCTTTCAATTATTTATTAAGTTTCTTTATAAGGCACACACTTTCTAATAATTAGATCTTTACATTGTTTATATAAATATGAGTCATCCTAAAAATAAAATTTTGAATCATATATAAATTTCTTTAATTGTTGATTCTTAATATCTGGTGGTAGAATATCATTTACGATATAATTTACTACATCAACATACCACGGTATATTTATTTCATCAATATTATATAATTGTTCATCAAAAAAAATTTCTAAATTTTCATTTGCAAAATTAGTTAATATTTCTTTTTCCAGTTTAGACAAATGATCAGTTATTTGATTATCATTTCCCTTTCTACTACAATAAAATTGAACTGTTACAATAGAAGTACCCATCTAATCAATCTTGGTTTAGATCCTTCTTTTGCAACAGGTATTTGATAGCAAATGATTTGTATGCACTATAAAATTAGTTTCAATCAAGTAAGGTCTAAATTTATCAAAGGCATAAAAAATAGCTAATAACTCTCTTTTAGCAGTAGTGTAATTAATTTGAGCATCATTTAGAGTTGTACTAGCACAATATATTACTTTAAAAACTTTGTTGTGCCTTTGTCCTAACATAACTCTAATAGCATAATCACTAGCATTGCATATTCTTTTAAATGGTTTCTCCCAATTAGGTGGAACTATTATAGGTGCAGTGATTAATTTTTCTTTAAACAATTCAAACGCCTTAATGCATTCCTCGTTATAATCAAATTTTGTATCTTTTTCTAAAAGTTGGCATAATGGCTTAGTTATTTTAAAAATTTTTTTTATATAACGTCTGTAGAAACCAGCATGTTCTAGAAAACTTTTTACCCCTCCAACCATATTAGAAGTTGGTAATTTTTCAATAACTTGAATTTTTGTAGGATCTACTTCCATGTCATTTTCAAAAATTTTATGCCGAAGTACAATTCCTCCTGCAACCATAAATTGATATTTTTCCCAATTTAGTACTAGGTTGATTTTTTCACATAATTTTAGAACTTCTAATTTATTTAAACATGATTCAAATGAATTCTTGAATACAAAGAAATCAACCATAAATACTTTTATTTTGTGTTCAATCAAATTACCAAAATTTGATATCATACATCTTTGAAATGTTGTAGGTGTATTGTAAAGTACAAAAGACATTCTACAAAAAGCAAATTTTCCATAAGGGCTTGTAAATGTTGTTTTCTCTTGATCCTCAGGAGCAATTGGAACTTGATGATAATTGATATATCCATCTAAAAAGCAATAATATTTATTTCCAGCCAATCTATCCAACATGTAGTCAAGAAAGGGTAAAGGAAAGTGATATTTCATGGTGGTCATGTTTAATTTTATATAGTCTATACAAATTCGCCAACCAGTAACTTGTTTTATTGGAATTAAATAATTTTTTGCATTTACTTCAGCGGTGAATTGGACTCACCCAAGCACTGTCTGAAATAGGATATATAATTCAAGCATCTAACCATTTTAAGATTTCTTTTTCGATAACTTCTTTCATTATTGGGTTTAATCTCCACTAAAGATCAGCTTTAGGTTTGTATTGATCATCTAATAAAATTCTGTGCATACAAATTGAAGGACTAATTCCTTTAATATCTGCTAAAGTACAAAAGCCTTTTTATATCTTTTCAAAATATCTACTAATTTTTGTTCTTGAATTTCAATTAACTCAAAAGATACAATAACATGCAAGGTTGATGAATCTCCTAAAAATACATATTTTAAATGGGCACGTAATACTTTCAGTTTAAGTTCAGGTGGTTCAATACTTAAAGGAATAAGATTTTTATTATCATTTTCCAACAAATCTAAAGTTTCGATATTATCCTGAATATAATCTAAATTCTCTTCTTTTATTTCGTTCTCATTCTCACAAAATTCTTCTTGCCTTAATTTTTCTTCAAATACTTTCTTAAATTGTTCATTACTTAGATAATCAATAACTTCTATCCTAAAACATTCATTATCTTTTTCTATTTCAGGATACCTCATAGCTTTTGCGATATTAAATGTTACTTCTTGATCATTAACTCTCACTATTAAATCTCCTTTTTATATATTTATCACAGCTCTCCCTGTTGCAAGAAATGGTCTCCCCAAAGTAATATGAATCTCTTTATCTTCCTCCATATATAATACTATAAAGTTTACAGGAAAAATAAATTTATCCACTTTTAATAATGCATCTTCTATAACTCCTCTAGGATAAGTTATTGATTGACAACAAAATGAAGAGTTGCAGTAGTAGGGGAAATCACTCCTAAATCTAAACGTTTAAAAATTGATAGAGACATAAAATTGATACTCGCTCCTAAATCACATAAGGATTTTCCAAAAAGCTTTTCACCAATTGCACAAGGTATAGTAACACTACCAGGATCTGTTAACTTTTTTAGGAAGCTTTTTCTGAATAATAGCGTTACACTCTTCACAGAGTGCAACGGTCTCATGATCTACAAACTTCCTTTTCTTGTTTAGTATATCTTTCATAAATTTTATATAACTTTGCATTCGTTCCAAAGCCTCATTGAAAAGAATTTTTATTGATAACTTTTTAAGGATTTCCAAAATTTTTGTAAATTGTTTGTCTTTATTCTTCTGCTTCAATCGTTGAGGAAACGAAGGTAGTTGTTCTTTTAAAGAAACTTGTATTTGTTCATTTTCATTATGGTCACTTTCAATCTCTTTCTTCTCCTCATCAACTTCAGTTTCTCTTTGGATTCTTATTTCAACTTCTTTTCCACTTTGTAATTGAATAGCTTTAATTTACTCCTTATTTTGATCATTTGGATTAACTTCCACAGTACTTGGAAGATTTTCTGAAGGTCTATTACTAAGTGAAGTAGCAATATGTCCTAATTGATTTTCAGTATTTCTAATAGCAGCATCTTGATTTTGTATTCGATTTCCCATATTCAATATTACTTCTTCCATCATCAACTTCTTTTCCTTAACTTGCGGGTTAGGGTTAAAGTTAAATCCAGTAGGATAATATGGTCGATAATTAGGATTTCCATGGTTGTTTAATTTTTGTGAGGGGTTCACTGAATTGTTATAATTATTCCAACTAAAATTAGGGTGATTTTTTCATCCAGGGTTGTAATAACTAGAATACAAATTATTATTTTGATTATTTTTAGCTTTCAAAATTTCATAAGATGTTTGAGTCTGAATTATCTGCCATAGTGAATTTTTCTCTAATACTAGTGGCATTTGAGAATAGTTCACTCTAATTTGATCAATCTATATTGGTATAACAAAATTTTGAGATGCTAAAATAGATATTGCATCAAAGTCATGAATACTAGCTACTCTCTTAGGATTTACCCGTTCAGAGGGTCATTAAAAATTGTTAGGAGTAATTTCTTCTATTAAAGAGTATGCTTCATCAAAAGGTTTTGAAATTAGTGATCCTCTTGCAACAACATCTATAATAGATCTAAGTGATCCTACTAATCCATTGTAAAAGGTTTGAATTTTTAACCATTCTGGTAAAGCATGGTGTGGATGTTTTTTAAAGAGATTCTTAAATCATTCTCAGGCTTCATATATTGATTCCTCTTCAAATTAACAAAAAGATAATATTGTTTCTAAGCTTAGCAGCTTTTGATGGTGGAAAATATTTAGCAAAAAATTTTTGTGATCGTTCTCCTCATGTTCTGATAGATCCAGGTGTTAATGAATATAACCAAGCTTTAGCTATATCCCTTAATGAAAAAGGAAAAATTCTAAGCCTAATAACATCATTAGACACTCCATCATATTTAAAAGAGCACATATTTCAAGAAAATTAGCAAGTTGTAATTTTGGATCTTCAGTAGGTGTTCCTCCAAACTGATTATTTTGTACCATTTGGATAATAACAGGTTTAGCTCAAATGAATTGGCAGCAACATCAAGTTTTTGAATAGTTAAGTGAAGTTCATCTGCTCTCAGATTAACATATTCTTTTAAAGGTCTTTATCTATTTTCATGTATTTTATTATCTAAGTTATTCATCATTTCATTCAAATTTTTAATTTCTTTTTGTTGTTTTTGAATTTTTCTAATAGTATGTTCTAATTCTGAATTGTAAGGTACTAAACCTTCAGATCCAATATTTTGCATAAACAAATAGAAGAAGTAAAGAAAAATTTCTTAAAAATACTCTTAAATATATATAGTTATATATATTTTTTTGATTTTTTTGATTTTACATATATATATTTTTTTATTTTTATATATTTTATCTCTAAATTTCCTAATTTACTAAATCTATTTAATTTACAGTTACCTTCCCCGACAATGGCGCCAAAAACTTGTTTCCGGAAAATATAGTTGTGTAAAATTTATAAAGTTAACTCTGCTTTACAACGGTGCCAAAAATTTGATGTGGTATTTTATGAATAATAACGTTAAACACTTAGTGGTGGGATTCTACACAAGTATACGTATCGTTATCAAGTAATATAAGACTTTCTATTTAAGTCCCAAATATCGATCCCGCAAGGAAGGTTTAAATTTGAAGTGATAAATTTACTAGGAAATTTAGAGAAATACAATGAAATTACTGTCACTAATTTTGAATGTTTCAGATACTATCAAAACTAACTACTAGTAAAATTTAAATGCAAAGTTTAAAACAGTAACTACTAAACTATGTTTATGTAATGAAGTTTTCTAATATGAAAAAGCATCCTTCTCACTACAATGATATGTTGGTGAAATGAAATGAGATAAATGGTTTGAATATGTATTGTGCCAAATAGGAGCAAATTTTAATTCTCTTCCCTGATTTAGTGTTATAGAAAATCATTGGCTAATCTTAGGTTTAGTCACTAAATCTGTGCCAAAGTATGCTTTTATAGTTATAGTACCGTCTTTTCTTGAACTTTCCACACTGTATTTTTATTCTTATAACACTTGCATGTTAAACAACGATGTCACCCTGCATGAAAAAAATTGCTAGGATAACCATTAAACCAAATCTAAAACTAAAATTAATAAAGATAAAATTCACTGCCATAACATTCAAAATATAAGACAACTCAAAATTTAACCACAAACACCGCAAAATAATAATTGTAACTAAATTAAGACATCTCTATCGAATGATCGAAAATCTCTCAGAGGAGGTAACCTACGGTTGCTAACGATGCTTCCCAGGTGCACATGAAAGTAAAAAATTCATTAAGTTGAGTTTAGTAAATTCATTTTGACAAATTGAATTCGATAGAAAATAGTGATGCTGGAATGAGGGAAACGTACGGTCCTAACTGGTGTCACTCTAATCAACTTTAATATGCTCCATAATATTTAAACAACCATAATCATAGGACCATTTGATTTGACATTATAACTTGACAAATTAGAAAACTTAAACTCAACACGACGAGGAGCTTGGAGCTAGCATTATGAGCAGCACGACCATCTTCAACAGCAAGAACACCTATAACAACATATCTTCCCTTCGATCTAAATAAGAAGTCATATGATTTCAAGGTTGTTCGCCTTGTGAGACATAAACCCTCACCTCATCCTTAGGCCTTTGTACGGCTCTGCTATACAATATAAGACCTGACTCGTTTTAGGATTCTGAGGTTGTTGTTCATCATGACCTAAATCCTCACATCCTTAAGGCTATTTGTGTGATAATTTCACACAAATATAAGCCTTAAATAAATAAAATTGGTAGTATAAAACACTAAAATAATTTCTCTTAAAAACTGAAGCCAAATAATTGGATAGCTTGGGAACTCACCAATGTTTTCCTCTGAATCTATGACATCCTGTAGTTCTTCCTCCTTTGGACTCTACAACAAAATGTTCTAAATTTGAGCCATCCCCATTTCACACCTCGTTTTCCGATTTCATTGAAAAGTCCTAATACCTTGAACTCCTTGAAGATAATATTTCCCGATTTTTATCGAGAGTTTTCTTGAGTGACTTCGATCATTTAAGATGTAATTAACTATAAAGGCTTGCCCTTATAAGAAACTTTTCCGAACCCAGCTTAATATAAACCCTATTTAATTCTTCATATTAAATGGGGGAACTTGTTGGCAAATAAAACGGTTTCACAGATCAAACGTATGCCATATATTTCTTAGTTTATTTGATCAAGCCTCATCCTCAAGTTTTGTGTTTATCTTTCGAGATAGATACAGGTCTTGAGGTATAATGCTCTTTCATTTAAACTATGAAAAATATTGAATCAGTTTGGATTCATGTTTTTCTAAACTCTATATATATATATATGTAAATTAAATGTCCTTCCAAAGCGGGTGATGGGATTTTGATTCAGGAGGCCGACAGCTTCCAACGGGCAACTCCTCCAACCAAAAAATAGTGTGGATAACTCCTGACGACTACGCTGAGGACAACTTTTGGCGACTCCGCTGGGGAATAGCTTCTCTCTCCATTTAAATCCAAAAATATTATCTTGATATATCGATAATGTGTCTATGTTCCTCTTGGACCAAACTACCTTTCCTCATTTGGCATGCTTTACCCATTTTTTTCTTGGGTGAGTATTGTCAACTCTTTTGGACTTCAAGACCATCTGTTCAACAACCTTTGAATAGAGAGGTTAAGGATTTCATTAAGGACGTTTTAATCTTCATGTGGGGTCGGGCCCCCAATAGGTTTATTCGTGGACTAGTTCCACCTAGGCATTGTGCTTTGTTAAGTTGGTCATGCACTGGGTCCTCAACTTCACCTCTTTCCCTTCCGAATTTGATTTGTTATTTTACAAATTAAAATTAAATCAGATTGTGTCGTGCTGCGCGTGCTCTTTAATTTTTATTATATTAATTAAATCTTTCTTCTTTTAAACTAATTTCACTAATATTTTAAAATCTCCACAAATTAAATAAAGACTTACTCGGTCTACAGATCAACCTCTGTTAATTTTTAGTGCTCGCACTAAGATTACGAGGTATTGGCCAACTATCTAACCCCAAAGATTTTATTTTTTTTGAAGCTACTGCAATGACGTTCCCAATGCTCATATTTTTCTGCAACCTACCGACGAGACGCATCACCTACAACGTCGCTCCCACCATCAAGTTTGGAGCAGGATTTGAAGATCTCGAGGTTGTTCTCGGGAAAACCCCGCTCATCATAATGAAAGATGCCCCTCCAGAGGTTCAAGAGCCATCTATTGAGTTTAACTTGAGCTGCCCTCAAGACTTCTCTTCTTACAAGAAGTTCATGACTACTGCCACCACGAAATTTACCAAGCTTGTTGTTCCCGTTTATACTAAGGTAAAAGAAGTTATGATCCTCCAAGACTCAACTAAAGAATTGGTTGTTCTGCTGTCAGTGTTGAAAACTGGATCAAGTTCAAGGACTGGACCGTTAACCCGAACCCAAAGGAGAAACCGCGGCCAAAAAGTTCGTAGGGCTACTAAAGCCCAGACTCTTAAGGAGGTACCTGTCGATGAAGTTACTCACCGGGAGGAGTCAGGATTACCAGAGACCTATTCACTTTTGCAAGGGAGCAGGTTCCATCCCTTAATTGATACTAATTGGTATGAAAGTATCCAAACGATCGCCGCTACTTTACCATCACGTCCTGGACATGGTGGGGAGAGGAAGAAGACTGCTCCTATCAACCGAGTTAGTTTAGATTTCCAGACACTAACTGCCAAAGAAGGATGTTCAGTTGGCAAGTTACTCAAATGAGTGGGACATGCAGTATCCCCTTGCTTGAACTAAGAAATTTTAAAGGAAGTCAGATCTATCAGATGCTCCTAGAAATTAACAGAAGCTTTACCTGCTCGCATTCTTGTTTGGTTCAACCTGGGGGGCAAAGTTCATACCACCTTTGTTACCACTGATTCTATAGTCATTAGACCCGATGTTCGTCGACTAGTTAAGTTGCATCTAAGTCCAAGAAAATTACCAGTCACAAGGATGTTCTTAAGGTTTTGAAGGATAAGATGAAGAGGTTACCCAGTACCGTATCTGGTCCGCGCCATGTGGAGCATACTTCTCTTCGACTTACTGATGTTCCTACCGAGACACTCCGTCTTAAGACATCATCATCAAAGAAAAACATATGAATACCGAATGTCATCGTATTGATACGATCTAGCAAGCCCGCAAGGTAAGATCATGGAATGAAGCCAGGGTCCAAAGTATCTGACATTATCGCAGTAATTGCTAACGAGATGGATGAGCAAGTAGGAGATGTATAGCAAAGTTCTCCAGATCTCAAGATGCTATGAGAATCAATAATTAAATAAGAGGTCGAAAAGCTCAGGGTCGAGATTTCTTAATTAGCCCGAGAACATGGAGTTTTCATCGTTGATGATCATGAAGATTTCGTCTTTAATAATTACCTCGAAGACGATTTCATAGATATTCATGTCATCGAGACCAGAGCCGCTGCATCTGCGTGTGAAGCTCAACCTCTCATTGAAGAGAATGCCTGAGATGAGCTGCATAGAGCTGTTTTTCTAAGGGATGAGCAAATCAGCCAAATGGAGAAAGGAATGAAAGGGATGGTTGCTGCCATGACCGCCATGGCCATAGTTCAGGGACTGTCTGAACCACTACAGTTAGCCTCTCCAGAAAACAATCAACCAGAGATTATAAATATTACAGATGAAAGGATGGAAGTCTCTGCAAATAGACATGAGCAACAAATGAAAGGTTCTCCATCAAGCACCATGCTAGAAAAAGAGTTTAAGCAAACAGTCGAACAAGTTCAGGAAGCCTTAATCCATTCTAAGATTGGTGCATTGATTTTAAAGGGTAGAACTTACCCAGAAGAATTCAATGTCATACCCTACCCTAAGGGTTTTGTGTCATGTCCTAAAAAGCTCCTAACTCCTCTTATAGTAGTAGATGGAGGTAAGTTTGATATAACCTGTATTTTTGCAGGATCTACTTCCATGCCATTTTCTGAAATTTTATGCCCAAGCACAATTCCTCCAACATCCATAAATTGACATTTTTCCCAAATCAATATGAAATTATTCTTTTCACAGCATTCCAGAACTATCTCTAAATGATTTAGACATATTCAAATGAAGTTCCAAATACAAAAAAATCATCCATAAAGGCTTCAATCCCTTTTTTAATCAAATCACTGAAAATTGACATCATACATCTTTGAAATATTACAGGTGCATTACATAATCCAAAGGACGTTTGCCTAAAAGCAAACGTTCCATAAGGACTAGTACATGTTGTTTTATCTTGATCCTCTGGAGTAATATGTATTTGGTGATAACCGGTATATCCATCTAAAAAAAAAATATTTATGCCCAACCAATCTATCCAACATCTAGTCCAAAAAGGGTAAAGGAAAATGTTCCTTCTTGGTGGCAAAATTTAATTTTCTATGTTCTATGTAGATTCTCCAACCAGTGACTTGTCTTGTTGATATTAATTTGTTATGCTCATTTGTCACTATAGTCACGCCTCCTTTCTTTGAAATATAGTGAATTGGACTTAACCAAGCACTCTCTAAAATAGGATATATTATTCTAGTATCTAAACATTTTAAAATCTCTTTCTTCACAACTTCTTTCATCACAAGGTTTAATCTCCTTTGAGTATCAGCTCTTGGTTCATGTTGATTTTCTAATAAGATTCTATGATACAAATTTAAGGACTGATTCATTTAATATCAGCTAATGTCCATTCAAAGGCTTTCTTATATCTTTTTTAAGTTTCCAACAACCATTTTTCTTGTGTATCAGTTAATTCTAAGGATACTATAACTGATAATGTAGCTAAATCTCCTCAGAATGCCTATTTCAAATGTGCAGGAAGTGTTTTAGCTCTAGTTTAGGAGGTTCCTCAATAAATGAAATCAAATTCTTATTACTTTCTGTAGAATCTAACATTTCATATTTTTCCTAACATAATCCAAATCCTCTTTACACATATTCATAGATTCATCGTGAATTTTATCCTCATCTTGATATTCCATATATTTCTTTTCAAATTTTCTTTCAAAAGTCTTCTTAAAATATTTATGGCTTAAATATTTGTTATTATCCATTCTGAAGCATTCAATCTCTTGCTCTTTTATAGGGTATCTCATTGAGTTTTCAATATTAAATGTAACCTCTTGATCACTAACTTTCATAGTTAGTTCTCCTTTGTGCACATCTACCAAAGCTCTTTAAGTGGATAGGAATGGTCTTGCTAAAATAATAAAAATTTCTTTATCTTCCTCCATATCCAATACAGTAAAGTCCATAGGAAAGATAAATTTAATGACTTTTATCAAAACATGTTCTATAACTCATTTAGGATAGGTGATCGAACGATCAGCTAAATGAAGAATTACAATTGTAGGTGAAATATCTCCTAAGCCCAACCTTCTATATATTGATAATGGTATAAGATTAATACTGACTCGTACATCACTTAAAGGTTTTCTATAAAATTGTTCACCAACAGCACAAGGAATTGTAAAACTTCCATGATCCTTATGTTTTTCAGGAAGCTTTTTTTGAATTTTAGCGCTACACTCTTCGTTGAGTGCAACAACCTCATTATCTACAAACTTCCTTTTTTTATTAAATATATCCTTCATGAACTTCACATAGCTTGGTATTTGTTCCAAAGCTTCAACAAATGGAAAGTTTATTGTTAATTTCCTCAAAATTTCCAAAATTTTTTAAAATTGATTATCTCTATGTTTGTGCTTCAATATTTTAAGAAATGGAGGTGGTGGCCTTTCTACAGTGATTTTCATTGGTTTAATAGGACTTTCTGCTTCAAAATGAAAATCTTCACCAGATTTTTCATTTTCCACCTCATCTTTTTTAATTTCAACTTCTTGTTTAACTCTATTTTCTAATTCTTATCCACTTCTTAGTTGAATAACATTGATTTGCTCTTTGTTCTAATCTTTAAGATTTACTTAAACATTACTAGGCAATGTTCCTAGAGGTCTATTGTTAAGTGCAGTAGCCATACATCCCAATTGATTTTTCATGTTTCTGATTGCAGCTCCTTGCCTTTGTAATTGATTGCCCATTTTCAATATCAATTCTTCCATTGATAGCTTTTTCTCCTTACTTTGCAAATTATTAAATCTTTGGGTGTAGTAAGGTTTATAAGCTTGATTCTCTTGATTGTTGGGGTTTCCCAAAGAGTTAGCAGTATTGTTTCCCCATTACAGATTTGCAGCATTAGAGTTATTATTACTCAAATTAAAATTTGGATGATTCTTCCATCTAAGACTATAATAATTGGCATAAGGGTTATAAGAACGATTGTTTATTACATTTATGGTCTCACAAGAAGATTGAGATTCTATCATTTGTCTCAATGAATTCTCCTCCAGCACAGGTGCTATGTGAGAATAATTCATTCCATATTGATCTATCTTCTTTGATATAGAAGCTATTGGGTAGCTACCATAGATATTGCATCACAATCATGAATTCTAGCTACTCTTTTTTGATTTACCCTTTCAGAGGGCCGTTGAAAAATATTTGTAGCCATCTCTTCAATTAATGAATATGCTTGTTGACCTCACTTTCGGTTGAGGTCTAGTTTGCCTGTTTAGTAGCCTAGGTTCTAGCCATAGGTCTTTCCTATTCACTATTCCTAGAAAACTAGAAAAGGAACCTTCACCATTAAAAATTCTAAACACCTCTTTACTCAACTTGAAGCTCTACATATTGGTCCTAACATTTGGCACTTAGTAGGTGGGGTCAATATGGGGGAGTTCAAGGTGAGTTCCCATAGGACTGCTTGCCCTTAGGGTTGACTTTGGGTGTTGGTCTAGAGCTAAGGCACTCACAACAATCACCTCACTCACAATCACTCAATACCCTAAACCCAAAATTTTCTTAACTTTGATCCCTTAATCCTGTGGGAGACTCATGTAGATAGTCCCCTAATCCCACTATCCCTAGGCTGGGGTTTAACTAAGACCAGTACATAGAGGACCCAAATGGGGTTCCCATTTGTCCATAACTTATTTATGGTGGTTGGTACCCCAATTTTACAAAAAATACCCAACTTGGTCTTTTGCTTCTAAACTCCCCCAAATTACCTAAATACCTTTCCTTAGCCCAGAATTTCAAAAATTCCCAAAACCTTCCAAATATTCCCAATTTCATTTTTCTCAACTACCACATGACCCATTTGAGCCAATTTGACCATCTTTGCTCTTAAAAGACCCAATCTCCCCAAATCCACCTGAAATGTCCATCAAATAGGTCCCATTTCCCCCAATTTGAATCCTAAAATTAAATTCACCTTTTATGTGACCAATTTAAACCAAATCCAAGCTTAATTGGCCCATTCTTTGAGCCCAATTTTGATTTATGTCAAAGCCCTAATTTCGGCCACATGACCTAATCGCACACAATTAAACACATAGCCCATTCAATTTGCCACAATTTAAGTTGAAAACTCTTCATAACAGCCTTAAACATCAAACTTCACCTTCAATTAGCCTTGGTGAAGGCTCAATTTTATTTAATTTCAACCTACGTCAAACGCCTTAAATTTTTCCCTAAAATGGCTATGCCTTCAAATTTCACCAAATTAATTGCCTTAACCCCAAAATTGGCGCCTAATTCATGTTGAAAACTCTTCATCACAATCCTATAGACCATTCTCAATAATTAATTTGGACTTAGCCCAAGCCTAGCCCAATCTAGACCCAAGTCTAGCCTAACATGCCCAAATTCACCAAAATTCCAAAATCCTTCAAATTGAAACTTCAATTGAACTCAAAATCCTTTCAATCCTCCACCAAAAATGTTCATTACAATCATCTACATCAAATGCATCAATCGATTGGGCCAATTAACATGGCTAGACTAGCCTAAACCCAAGTTTTGGTCATTTGCAGCCACCTGGAACCATGCACCAAAATTGACCTAGACAGGTCAAATTGGTCAAGCCAAGGCCACCACACCAAAATTTTGGACCATATTGACCAAGACAAACTCCATGGAACCACCCAAATGAGCCATGGACCAAGGGATCCCCAAATCAAGGGATTTGATTCCATATTGCTTGAGCCAAGGATTGTTTTGCCAAAACTAAACACCAACCCATTTAGTTGTTGTGACATATTCCTCTGGATCATCTGACCTCCTAGCCACCTACCTTGGCCTGGCCGGCTAGCCTAGTGGCCTGAAAATGTCCAAACTGAGAGCCACCTCAATGGAATCAAACCCAATTCAAATCTAGAGGCCACCTCATCCAAATTAAATCTTAGAGCCTCTCTGATCTCCACGTAAGCAAGCATTTTCACCCCCAAAATTGGCCATGACAGCCACCCTAAAGCGCATTTTATAAAAAGCTCACCTCCATGGCCATGAGAGTGTGCTAAAAATTTCTCAAAGAGAGCCCTCCAAATTGCTTCTAGAGCCTCTTTGAGACCTCCACAATGCAACCCAACCACTACATTGCCCAAAATCCCCTTACCAGAGTTCAATTTTTGAGCTCAAAACCTTGATGGAGACAAGAGAGAGCTCTCAATAGCTTTACACTGCACCAAAATCAAACTAAACTCACCCACACCTTCAACACAGTGAAAGAAGGAGAAGCCCCATCAAATCCTCCTTATATAGAGCCCCTAGCATAGCTCTAGACCAACACCTAAAATTGAGCTTGGTCGAATTCATACCTAGGTCTTTCACCACAGTAAGAGGCTTAATCCCTAGCCTCCTTGGATCTCCACGAATGTACTGAGAACCTCTGATCAAAGCTTCCCTTATCAAAGCAAAGGTATTGAACTTCTCCTCCTCCCGAGCCACTTTTGATTATCAATTTTATTAGAGCTAATTTAATGGCTTTTTTACCATATGGATGTATTCGTCAAACTTAGAGGAGCATTTAGAAACAAATGACACCTAATTTGGTTAAAAAATGAGTGAAATCTAAAGCTTTGATAATGGATGGTTCTCAGGCTAAGGCATTGGGGACAATGATGGGGAGCTGTCCGATCGCGTGTTTATCTCATCAACAGACGAGATCTTGCCGGACAGCGTCTTCTTACACAAACCACGGGCCGAGTCATCGCTGAGGTGGATGGCGGCGTCAAATCAGAAGATGCTGTGGGGAGTTTCGGAGCCGCCTAGGATCTAGTCAGCGCCGTGCTTTTAAATAGATAAATAGGGTATTTTCTGATTTAAATAAATAGTCCTAACTTCAAAAATCCATATTTTGGTGTAGAAAAATCACAAAAATAAAATAAAATTATCCTCTTACTTAGTAAACAGAGGAAAATAATATGAAAATGATTTGAAGTTTGTTTGATGCATATGTTATTTTTAATTAATTAAATATGTTTTTGAGTCTTTTAATTCTCTATGTATATAGACATTTCGTCATGACTTGAAATTTTGACATGTTGTTGCCTCTATTTTAGGGAACATCCTCTGATTTTTCCAAAGTCAGAGAATATCTCTAGATAGAGATCCATATTTTCCAAGTTTATATCTATTAATTGCATAAATTAATCATAATAATTAGCATGTTCCTTAGAAAATTCCAAAAAAAATTTGGGAGGTTTACTATGACTAGAGGATCTTTTAAAAATTATTCCATGGTTTAAGTCATTAAGAATGCACTTAATTTCCACCAACCCTAAAACACAGAAAATTAATTTTGGGAAACACAAGCATCTAAATGACTTAATTTTTAATCTTCTCTGTGATCTAAAAATCAGAGAACTCTTCATAAAAATTTCAAAATATTTGGAGTTCATTTAAAAACTCAAATTGATTTTTCAAGTTGAAGGACATTTTTGGTACTAAAATGATTTTTAACAATTAACATATAACTAAAAAAATTATAAAAATTGGTTCTTGGAGTTCTCTGTGATAAAAGAAATTTTCTAAAAATAAAATAGTAATTAAACTAAAAAGTTCATTTTTAGCAAATTTTTAATATTTAAATAATTAAAAAATTATAAAAATCACAAAAATAACAAAATTAAAGGAAATGTTTTAAATTATTTTCTAAGTACTTAGGAACAATTGGAATATTTTTCCCAAGTTTCTAAGTGATGATATTGAATTTTGAAGCTTAAAATAATTTTTAAAGGCTATAAATGGATTTTCACTAAAATAATTCTAATAATTCAAAGAGAAATTATAAGAATATGAAATTTGTTTCTATATGTCCCATGACGTCAGACATATTTAATAAAAATATTAAACTTAATTTTCCACATTTAAATTATTTTGTAATTAAAAAAATAATTCAGAACTTAAAATAATTCTCAAAATTCAAATATAATTCAATAAATCATGAAATTTGGCCCCAATGCTTCTCTAGTCCAATTCTACCTCCGATAAAAATTTTAAGAGATTAGGCTTTTCCTTGGTCAAGTTATGGAATTTTCTTTGAAAAATCCTATTTTTGCATTAAAATAAAAATGTAAATTAAATTAAAATTTGAAAAATCACATTCTCTCCTCTGATGTCTTAATTGAACTATGAGTGAAGTGGACTAAAAATTCTAAAGTCATTTGAAATAAATTTGACAAATTATGAAGAGGTAGAGCCTTAGGGGCAAAAGTGCAATTTTAGAAATTTAGCCTTAATTAACATTTAGGCTTAACTCAAGGAGGGAAAAGGGTAATCTCTGATTTTAGTCAACTTATTTGGATGACTGAAACACAAGGGGATTAATTGGTAGAAACTAACCTCACTCTTTCCATAATCACGGGATAAATTTGTAAAGATTTGGAAGTCCATAAAAACAAATGATCCTAGGCTTAGGGGCATGGTTTTGAGTGTTAATAACTCACCAATTTAATACCCCTATTTGATGTCCAAAAGACTTTCAAAAATGATACATTACCACTTAAAATTCAATCTCTTTCAAAATATAACCAAGACATCCACCAAGACCTTATGGGCTTAGTAGTGACCTAAGCTAAATCAAATATGATTAAATGAAGATTAGAAAAGAAAACTTAATTAAAAATTGAACATCTTTAAAACACTAGAAGCCCAAATTAAAAATTTGGCTAAGTAACTTGACGACATTAACTTGCCCCTTTAAGGGTCTTCACCCACATAACCTCCAAGTTAAATGACAAATGATAATCACCTTACTCTTAGGGATAATTGAAACATCAATGTTCACTGAGCATTAAAGGTATTCATAGGATGAATTATTAAGGATGCATAATAATTTTAAATGAGCTCGAGGCATTTCACCAGGTAGTGAGAGGGAAGCATGGACCTGGTTCTTCCTCTAGACATGTTGGATACCTCAGAGGTCTACTAAACTTAATATGTTTTGCTTAACAAAAATCATCCTTAATTAAACCAATAGGGACCCACCAAGATATGACCTTAGTTTAGGTAGGTCACTAAAACCTTACTTTTTTCGCTTTACATAAAACCCTCTAACATGCATTTTGAGTTTCAGGTGGTGGAACGAGAAGACTCGCCAGGTACGCTTTTTTAGTTTACAGCATTGTCTTTTCTTAAGCTTTCCATATTGTGCTTACTTTCCTGCATGTATGAAGAAAACATAAACTTGCATGCTAAATAACAATGTAACCCTGCATGAAAACTAAAACTGTCAGGATGGCCACAAAACTAAAACCCAAAATCAAAACTAAAATAAATAAAGATAAAAATCACCTCCACAACATTCAAAATATAAGACAGCTCAAAATTTAATCACAAACATCACACAAAATAACAACTACAACTAAATTAAGATGTCTCTATCAAATGATCGGGAATCCTTAGAAGGAGGTAATCTACGGTAGCTAACGAGGCTTCCCACGGTCTAAATGAAAGTATGGAACTCATTAAGATGAGTTTAGTAAATTCATTTGGACTAAGTGAATCTAATGGAAAATAGTGGTACCGGAACAAGGGAATCATGGGATCCTAACTGATGTCACTCTAATCAACTTAAACATCCTCCATAACATGTAAAGAGCTTCAACCAATGGGTCGTCCAATTTGATATCATAACTTGACACCCTAGAAAACTTAAACTCGCCACGGCAAGGAGCTTGGAGCTAGCATGGTTGGCAACACGACCATCTTCAACAGCTAAACCCGTCTTCCCCAGCTAAATCATTCCATCCTTAGAATTAAACAACAATCCATAGAATTTTGAGGTTGTCTGCTTATGCAAAATAAATCGTCAACTCACCTTTAGGCTTTTGCACAACCATGGTGTGCAATATAAGCCCTAACTCGTCTTAGGATTCCGATGTTGTCGTTCGTTACAACCTAAATTCTAATATCTTCTAAGTCATTTGTGTGATCATTTCACATGAATGTAAGCTCTAAAAAATAAAATTTCCAGAATGAAACACTTAAATAACTTCTCCTCAAAACTGAAACCAAACCATAGGATAGACTGGGAAGTCACTAGGTTCTCCTCCGGATCCATGACATCCCCTAGTTCTTCCTCATTTGGATTCCAAAAATAAAATGTTCCAAATTTGAGCCAACAATGCTTCATATTAAATATTAAATCTAAAGGAGATCTTTAAATATGGGGTTAAGATTTATCCCTTTAATGAAAAAGAACGACAACCTCATGTATCCTCAAATTTAAAGATACTTGAAATTTGAAGTATCTTTAAAGTATCTTTTAAAATCCCTTAAAGTGACATATGAAGTTAATTTGAGGATATGTGACTAACCTTTTTATTTAACACCTCTTTGTCCGATATCATTAAAAAGTTCTAACCTTTTGAAATCCTTGAAGATAATATTTTCTGATTTTTATCGATAGTTTTCTTAGGTGGCTTCCGTCATTTATGATGTGATTAACTATAGGGGCTTGCCCTTATAGGAAGCTTGCTTGAACCCACCTTAATATAAACTGTACTTAATTCTTCATATTAAATAGGGAAAAATGTCGACAAATAAAAATGGTTCCACACACCAAACAAACGTTCTATATTTCTTAGTTTATTTGACTGAGTCTCATTCTCAAGTCTTATGTTTATTCTTCAGGATAGATATATGGTTTAAGGTATAGTGCTCTTTCATTTAAACTGTGAAAAATATGGGGTTAGTTTGATCTCATATATAAATTAAACGTCCTTTCGAAGCGGACGATGAGATTTCGATTCCGGTGACTGACAGCTTCTTACGGCAACTCCTCAACCAAAATAGTGTCAATAATGCTTCATCGAATGATTTTGACATTAATGATCCACCGGCAACAACGTCAATTATCAATCTAAGAAATCTAACCAACCCATTATAACAAGTTTGTATTATTAACCAATCTGACAACACATGGTGTGGAAACTTTCTAAAGAGATCTTTAAATCTTTCTCAGGCTTCATAAATTGATTCCCATTCAAACTGAGAAAAAGATGTGATATCATTTCTAAGTTAGTAGTTTTTGAAGGTGGGAAATATTTAGTTAAGAAATTTTATGATAAATCTCCCCATGTTATGATAGAACCAGGTGCTAATGTGTTTAACCACATCTTAGATTTATCCCTTAATGAAAAAGAAAAAAAGTCTAAGCCTGACAGCATCATTCGATATTCCATCATATTTAAATGTAGCACACAATTCTAGAAAACTAGTCAGGTGTAAATTAGGATCTTCAATTCGTGTTCCTCTGAACTGATTGTTTTGTACCATTTGGATAATAGCAGGTTTAAGCTCAGATGAATTAGCAGCTACAGTAAGGTTTTGTATACTTAAATGAATTTCATCTGCTGTTGGATTAGCTTAATCTCCTAAAGGTCTCTGATGATGTTCATTTTCATTTCGAACATTATTTAAATTACAAGTCATTTTGCTAACATGATCTTTTTCTTTTTGTAATTTTTAAATTTTTCTAATAGTTCTCTCTAGTTCAGAATCATAAGGTATTAAAGTTTCAGATCTTACACTACGCATAAAGAAAATAATGCAAGTTTTTAAAAAACAAGCAAACTCACCTAAATAAGAAATTGTTGAAACTAAACTACAAAAACTCTTTATATATATATATATATA
>JXCR01121477.1:82437-102014 GCA_002079205.1 Phalaenopsis hybrid cultivar
GCGCAAGTTTTTGAAAATTGAAGGATAAACTGCTAAACATTATACAATCATTTTCTTCTTTTTGAAACTACCGACAAACTGTTAATTTCATTAGGGTGACATAGACTGTTTAGGTCAACACCAATATGTGCAACATACTTGTCCAGTATTCCACACATATTGGGGGCCCATTTATTGACCTTACTTTTGCGAGGAACCTAAAATGACACTCATAGGCCTGACATATCTTGAGTAACCTTTGGCTCAAGAATCTAAGACAACTCATAAAGACCTAAAAATGATCATCTTGATCATTAAGACAAAGGGTCTACCAACATTGACCCCTTTGAACTTATCTAGGGTTCCCAAAACCCTAAAAACTATATTGATCCTAAATATACCCTTTTTAGGTTTTTACCATGTTGACATCCCAAAATGATCAAATCAGTAATGAAAAATGCTAATCTAGATAACTTTGGGCAAATTGGATCACTTGGTCAATTAAAAACATTAGATTGGTCAAACTAGACAATTTAGTCAACCGTAGACCCCATTGAACAAATATTGGTCAAAATTGTCAATTTTGAACCATACGGTCACCACAATGACCCTTTGGTCATACATAGCCCTAAATGATCACCATATGGTCAATTTGACCATACTGGTCAACCATGGTCAACCCAGTCAACCTTTGTCAAATCGAAGTCATACCACCAAACCTAAGGACCCCATGACTGAACTAACCATGACATGGTCAAGTAAGTCATCCTGGTCAACCCTGAACCTAAATTAGTCAACCATGGTCAACCCTAAACCTAAATTGGTCAACCCTGGTCAACCATGGTCAGCTTGGCCAAAATTGGTCAACATTATCATTTTTTTGTCAAAATTAGGTCTTTTCAGCAAATTATTTTATTCTCTTAATTAATTAGTTATTCAAATCAATAAAGAGAGTAAAATTAAGGATTATTATTCCTGGAATATGAGTTTAAAATAACGATTTAAGCTCATGGCAGGACAAAACCATGGCCACCTAAAAAATCATATTTTACTCATAAGCCCTAAACCCACATATGACAAATGATTAATGGGTCACCAATGACCCATGGATCACAAAATGAACTGATTAATCCTCATGAATGACTCATGATTCATCCCCTTTGGCTCAAGACAAACAATTATCTTGAAGGCTTTGATCAAGCCAAACTGATGCCATCCATTTCCGTGTATCAGAAATAGACAGCTTTGATCAAGCCGAACTGCAGAACTATCCATATAAAAGGGATAGAATCGTGGGCCACGTGGCCACCCACGTGTGAAGTGCGTCCACTGAAATCGGGTTGCATGTGATTTTGACACATCCAAGGAAGCACTGGTGCATATGTGGATTAAAAGAAAAATTAGGATTTAATTAAATCAGAAAATACATAAAACCTTAACAAATTCATAACTTGACATAAAAATCACAAAAAGTATGACAAAAATATCCCTGGATTCAAAAAAATGAGGATAATGTTATGGAATTGAAATCAAAATTTATTTTATTATTTTAATTTTTAATTAACTAATTACTTCCTAAAGTAATTTAATTGTCAAAAATCATTTATAATTCCAAAAAATTTTGAAAATTTTAAGGATTAACCTTTAAGCCTTTAGGAACATCTGCTGATTTTTCCAAGACTAGGAAAATTCAATAGAATACAATTTTCTAATTTCTATCAAGTTCTATAGTTATTCTTAAAAATAATTATAAAAATTTAGAAAGGAAATTAAATTTGAAAATGGTTAGAATATTTAGAGTGACATTTTTAAATTCTAAAATCAAAATTTTTAACTATTAAAAAAATTAAAATGACATTTCTATCTCTAGGGTCAAAATTGTAAAATTCAGAATTAAATTTTAAACAATAAATCTCCTTAGACTTGGACATTAACCTACAGTGACATATGAGGTCTGACCAAACCTTAATCGTTAGATCTATGTCCCAGCTTGGATCATAGGTGTATCCAAACCCTAACCTATCTAGGGCCCACTTATCTCCTCAAACCATTGAGCCTAACCTCATATACTTAAAGTTAAAATGACATGACACCTAAAGTATAATCAACTTAGACATACTCTGAATCCAGGATCAATAAGACAAAGACACTTAGGTTTAGCCTTGATGAACCCAAATATCATAAACCCTAATTAAGTTTAAACCACTGTTAGACCTAACTAAACATTGTTAGACCTTAATCAAATTAGGTTTATCTCAAAAAACCTTAACTGGTCTAAACTATAGTTAGATCGAATTATACCTTGTTAGACCTCAATCATATTAGGTTTAACCCAAGAAACCCTAATTAGGTTAAAAGCATAGTTAGACCAAATTAAACCTTGTTAGACCTTAATCACATTACATTTAACTCAACAAAATATAATTATGTCTAAACCATAATAGACCTAATTAAACCTTGTTAAACCTTAATCACATTAGGTTTAACTCAACAAACCCTAATTGGGTCTAAACCATACTTACACCTCATTACATTTTTTTAGAGCTTAACCATATTATGTTTAACTCAACAAACCCTAATTAGGTATAAACCATATTTAGACCTAATTAAACCTTGTTAGACCTTAATCCCATTAGGTTTAACTCAAGAAACCTTAATTAGGTCTGAACCATAATTAGACCTAATTAAACCTTGTTAGACCTTTATCACATTATGTTTAAAATCATAAACCCTAATTAGGTCTAAACCATAGTTAGAAATAATGAAACCTTGTTAAACCTTAATGATATTACGTTTAATTAATTAACCTTCATTACGCCTTACTTACATTAGGCTTAATCAAACAAAAACCTTATTTAGGTCTAACCCTAATTAGACCTATTTAAAACTCATTAAGCCTCACTTACATTAGGCTTAATTAAACTTAAACCTCAATTAGTTCTAACCCTAATTTGACCTAATTAACCCTCATTAATATTCACTTATAATATGCTTAATCATCCTAAACTTCAAAATTATACCTAATTAATCACCTTAAGCCTTATGATACACCAAAAATATATGAATTTTTAGACTCATATTTTATACTCATTTTTGGTGATATTACACTTTAATGGAAGGTATTTTGTATGTTTTAATTTAGGTTGTTGATTTTGAGGACTTGGGCAAAAAGGAAGCAAAAAGGGTGAAATTTGGAGTCAAAATGGAGAAGTTAAAAAATTGATTACCGTTGATAGGGCCAGACTGGGCACCGACGGCGCCGTTGACAGAAAAAAAAGAATTAAATAGATGACCTCTAGCACTAGTGTTGGTGCAGAGCCTGTTTCTAAGAGATTCGATGAATATGGATGCTTTTTGAAGAGTTTTTAGATGCACCTACTGGTTAACCAACCTAGGCTCTATTTAGGGCCGAAATTTGATCAGAAATCCCCCCCCCCTTTCGCACCATTTCAAATTCTTCCACTCATTTCAGTTTTTCTCTTCACACACGTACATTCCACGTCATTCCACACCATTAGTTAGTTTATATTTTTATAGTTTTGAGTTTCTGTGGCAAGTTTAAGTGTGATTTCTTCTCTAAGAAGTGTTAGAGAGGAAGAGAAGTGAGAGATTTCTTCTTCCTAAATTTTTTAAAAGAGACTACAAAGGATTTGCTTTGAGAAAGAGTTTCAGATAAGGGTTGTTTGTTTATTGTTGTTGTATGAAATTTCTTGTATATATACATTTTCGATTTTGTTGTATCTTTCTCCTGAAGTCTGAGTAGTTTCCTTTATCTTTATCCCTACTCTGAGATATGGTGAAATGAAGAGATAATGTGGATGTGCCAATATTAAAATTTAAAATAAATTGTGATTGTTTTTCAACTCTGCACTTAATTTACTTTCAATCTGGCCAATTGAATCATTAAAATATGTTTTGAAACATATGATCTGGGAAATGGAGTTTGAGTTCTACAATAGGGTGAGAATCACATGTAAGTCCATGAAGGAGTATTTCGTTCATAGAATTAAGTGCAAATAAATAGGGAAATATACTTTGTTGGGTGTAGAATGAAGATTTCTAGGGGCGAGACTAAAAGCCCCAATTCAATCTTAGTGTTAAGAAACTAAAGCGAGAGTTAGCCTTCAGGGAATGGAAGTGAGACTCTGGAGTGAGAGTCAGTATCTTCTTAACCTAGCCACGGATTTAGGGACTAAACCTAAGATTAGCCAATGATTTTCTATAACACTAAATCAGGGTAGAGATTTAAAATTTCTCCTATTTTTCACAATACATATTTAAACCATTTATCACATCTTATTTCACAAAAAACTCATTGTAGTGGGAAAGATGATTTTTCATATTGGAAAACTTCATCACATAAACATAGTTTAGTAGTTATTAATTTTAAACCCTGCTTTAAATTCTGCCAGTAATAAATAATTTAGCTTTGATTGTATCTTTAACATTCAAAATTAGTGACAGCAATTTTATTTGATTTCTATGAATTTCTTAGTTAATTTATCATTTCAATTTTAAACATTTCTCGTGAGATTGTTATTTGGAACTTAAACAGAAATTCTTATATTACTTGATAACGATGCGTATACTTGCATAGAATCCCAATATTAAGAGCTTAACGTTATTATTACTAAAATACCACATTAAGTTTTTAGCACCGTTATAAATCGGAGTCAACTTTATAAATTTTACACAACTATATTCAACTGGTATCAAGTTCTTGGCGTCGTTGCCAAGGAAGGTAACCGTAAATTAAATAGATTTGGTAAACTAGAAATTTTAGAGATAAAAATATACAAAATAAAAAATATCAAAAAAATTATAAAATCAAAAATCCAAAAAAGAAAAAAAGAAAAAAAATAATATATATATATATATATATATATATATATANATATATAACTATATATATTTAAGAGTACTTTTATGAAATTTTTCTTTGCTTATTATATGTGTTTATGCAAAATATTGAATCTGAACGTTTAGTACCTTACGATTCAGAATTAGAATGTACTATTAGAAAATTTTGAAAACAACAAAAAGAAATTAAAATTTTGAACAAAATGGTGAAAAACTTAGATAATCAAATAAATGAAAATAAAAAAAGACCTTTAAGAGATTATGTTAATCCAACAACAGATGAACTTCACTTACTATTCTAGACCCTGATGTTGCTGCTAATTCATTTGAGCTTAAATCTGCTATTATCCAAATGGTATAAAATAATCAGTTTGGAGGAACATTTACTGAAATTCTTAACTTACATCTTGCTAGTTTTCTTGAGATTAGTGATACTTTTATTTATGACAGAGTGTCTAAGGATGTTGTTAGGCTTAGACTTTTTCCTTTTTTATTAAGGGATAAAGCCAAAGATTGGTTAAACTTTTTAACACCTGGATCTATCAGAACTTGGGGAGAACTATCACAAAAATTCTTGGCTAAATATTTTCGACCCTCGAGAGCCACTAAGCTTAAAAACAATATTATATCTTTTTTTTAGTTTGAAGGGGAATCAATATATGAAGCCTGGGATAGATTTAAGGATCTCCTTAGAAAATGTCCACACCATCCTCTACCAGATTGCTTAATAATTCAATTTTTTTACAATGGATTAATAGGATCACTTAGATCTATTATAGATGCTGCTGCAGGTGGATCTTTAATGTCAAAACTTTTTGATGAAGCATACTCTTTAATAAAAGAAATGGCTACTAATAATTTTCAATGACCCTTTGAATGGGTAAATCTTAAGAGAGTAGCTAGTATTCATGAATCTGATACAATGTCTATTTTAGCATATCAAATTGCTGCTATACTTAAAAAGATTGATCAAATTGGAGTGAATTACTCTCAAACACCACCAAAATTAGAAGAAAATTCACTAGGCCAGATAATTGATACTCAATCATCTTATGAAACTTTGAATGCTATTAATAATTGAAATAACAATTATTATTCTAACTATTACAATCCTTGATGGATAAGTCACCCTAATTTTAATTGGAATAATTATAACAATTCAATGAACCCCTCATGACATTTAAATAACCAAGGAAATCCTAATTATTGACCTTATTATCCTCGTGGATTTAATTATAACCCTAACCCACAAGTTAAGGAAAGGAATTTAATGATGGAAGAGGTAATGTTGAATATGAGAAATTAAATACAAAAATCAAGGGGCTACTATTAGAAATAATAAAAATCAATTAGAACATATTGCTACTGCACTTAGTAACTGACCTTCAGGAAATCTTTCGAGTACTGTGGAGGTTAATCCGAAAGATCAAAATAAGGAACAAATTAACGCAATTCAATTATAAAGTAGAAAAGAAGTTGAAACAAGAATCCAAAGAGAAACTGAAGTTGATGAGGAGAAGGAAGAGATGGAAAGTGACCATAATGAAAATGAACAAACACAAATTCCTTAAGAAAAACCATTACCTCTGTTTCCTCAATGACTAAAATAGAAGAATAAAGAAAAACAATTTATAAAAATTTTGGAAATCATAAAAAGTTAACGATAAAAATTCCTTTCACTGATGCTTTGGAACAAATGCTAAGTTACGTGAAATTTATGAAAGATATATTAAATAAGAAAAGGAAGTTTACATATCATGAGACTGTTGCACTTAATGAAGAGTGTAGCACTATTATCCAAAAAAGCATCCTGAAAAGTTAGAGGATCCTGGTAGTTTTACTATACCTTGTGTAATTGGTAAAAAATTTTATGGAAAAGCCTTATGTGATTTAGGAGCAAGTGTTAATCTTTTGCCTCTATCAATTTTTAAACATTTAAATTTATGAGAGATTTCCACTACTATTGTAACTCTTCAGTTAGTTGATCGATCAATCACTTATTTTAAAGGAGTTATAGAAGATGTATTAGTAAAAGTAGATAAATTTATTTTCTCTTTAGACTTCATAGTATTAGATATGGAGGAAGATAAAGAGATTCTTATTTTTTTGTGGAGATCATTTCTGGCAACAGGGAGAGCTTTGATAGATTTGCAAAAAGGAGAATTAATAATGAGAGTTAATGATCAAGAAGTAAATCTTAATAGTGCAAAAGCTATGAAATATCTTGCAATAGAAAAAGACAATAAATGTTCTAGGATGAAAGTTATTGATTATCTAAGTAATGAGCAATTTAAGAAAGAGTTTGAAAAGAAAATTAAAGCAAGAAGATATTAGTGAAATTGAGAATGAAATAAAAGAAGAAAATTTAGATTATACTGAGGACAAATTTGAAACTTTAGATTTGTTGGAATATGATAATAAAAATCTTGTTCGTTCAGGTATTAAACCACCTGAACTTCAATGAAAGTTTTGCCTGCTCATTTAAAATATGTATTTTTAGGAGATTAATCTACATTGCTTGTTATTATATCTTCAGAGTTAACTGAAATTCGAGAAAAAAAATTAGTAGAAATGTTAAAAAGATATAAAAAGGCATTTGGATGGACTTTAGCAGATATTATAGAAATTAGTCCTTCCATTTGTATGCACAGAATTTTATTAGATGAACAATATGAACCTAAAGCTGATCCTCAAAGGAGACTAAACACAAGTGAAAGAAGTTGTTAAAAAAGAAATTTTAAAATGATAAGATGCTGGAATTATATATCCTATTTCAGACAGTGCTTCGGTGAGCCCAATTCACTGTGTTCCAAAGAACGGAGTGACCATTGAAGTAAATGAGAAAAATTAATTAATTCTAATAATATCAGTTACTGGTTGTTCCAAAGAAAGGAGTGAGCCTAATTCACTGTGTTCCAATTAAACTTGACCACAAGGAAAGATCACTTTCCATTACTCTATCTAGATCAAATGTTGGATAGATTGGCTGAAAATAAATATTTATGTTTTTAAGATGGATATACCGATTTTCATCAAATTCCAATTACTCTTAAGGATCAAGACAAGACTACATTTACAAGCCCTTATGGAATATTTGTTATTCGTAGAATGTCTTTTGGACTATGCAATGCACTTTCAACATTACAAAGATGTATGATGTCAATATTTAGTGTTTTAATTGAGCATGGAATGGAAGTATTTATGGATGATTTATTTATGTTCAGGACTTCATTTGAATTATGCTTAAAAAATTTAGAAAAAGTTCTGGAATTATGTGAAAAAATTAACCTAGTACTAAATTGGGAAAAATGTCAATTTATGGTTGCTGGAGGAATTGTACTGGGGCATAAAATTTCTGAAAGTTACATGGAAGTAGATCCTGCAATAATTCAAGTTATTGAAAAAATTACCACCACCGACTACGGTCAAAGGGGTAAGAAGTTTTCTAGGACATGCTGGTTTCTACAGGCGT
The DNA here is from genome assembly GCA_002079205.1 of Phalaenopsis hybrid cultivar. Lineage (NCBI taxonomy): Eukaryota > Viridiplantae > Streptophyta > Magnoliopsida > Asparagales > Orchidaceae > Phalaenopsis > Phalaenopsis hybrid cultivar. The sequence goes on from JXCR01121477.1 coordinate 90,749, forward strand.
TATATAAAGAATTTTTCAAAAATAACTAATATGTTATGCCAACTTTTAGAAAAAGATACGAAATTTGAATTTAATGAGAAATGTATAAAAGCATTTGAATTATTAGAAGAAAAATTAATCACTGCACCTATAATAATTCCATCTGATTGGGAGAAACCATTTGAAATAATGTGTGATACTAGTGCTTGTGCTATTGGAGTTGTTTTAAGATAAAGGCTCAAATTAACTACACTGCTACTGAAAGAGAGCTATTAGCTATTGTCTATGCCTTTGATAAATTTAGACCTTACTTAGTTGGGACTAAATGTATAATGCATACAGATCATTCTGCTATTAAATACTTAATGCAAAAGAAGGATGCTAAACTAAGGTTAACTAGATGGATACTTCTACCTCAATAGTTTGATTTTTTCATAGTTGATAGAAAGGAAAAATGATAATCAAATAGCTGATCATTTGTCTAGACTAGAAAAAGAAATATTAACTAATTTTAAAAATGATAATCAAATAACTGATCATTTGTCTAGAATAGAAATAGAAATATTAACTAATTTTGGAAGTAAAATTTTAGAAAATTTCCCTGATATATAGTATTGTTGAAATAGATACACCGTGGTATGCCAGTATAGTAAATTATATTGTTAGTGATATTCTACCACCAGATATTAAGAATCAACAATTAAGGAAATTTATATATGATTCAAAATTTTATTTTTGGGATGACCCATATTTATATAAACAATGTAAAGATCTAATTATTAGAAGGTGTGTGCCTTATGAAGAAACTCAACAAATAATTAAAAGATGTCATGATTCTGAATTTGGAGGACATTTTGGAAGAAATAGAACTGCTTATAAAATATTAAAAGCTTGATTTTATTGGCCTACTCTTTTTATAGATGTTAATGAATATATTAAAACATGCGATCAATGTTAACGAGTAGGAAATATTTCTAGAAGAAATGAAATTCCTCTAAATTACACATTGGAAGTTGAAATTTTTTATGTAGGGGGATTAGATTTTATGAGACCATTTATGCCTTCATTTGGAAACTTATATATATTAATTTTCTTTGATTATATGTCCAAATGGATTGAAGCTGTTGGTGTACCTAAATGTGATTCTCAGAGTGTTTCAAAATTTTTAAATAAAAACATTTTTACAAGATATGGAATGCCGAGAGTTATTATTATAGATGGAGGATCTCATTTTAGAAATAGGAGAATTGAGAAATTGATAAAGAAATATGATATTAAGTATAGATTCTTTACTGCTTATCATCCTCAGACTAGCGGTCTAGCAGAAATATCGAATTGTAAAATAAAACAAATTTTAGAAAAAGTTGTAAATCCTTATAAATTAGATTGCTCTGCTAGATTAGTTACTGCATTATGGGCACACAAAACTGCTTATAAGACTTCTATAGGAATGTCCCCATATAGACTTATTTTTTCAAGAACATGCCACTTACTAGTAGAATTGGAGCATAAAGCATTTTGGGGCTATTAAAGAATTTAATTTTAATCTAAAAAATGCTGGTGAGAAAAGATTATTGCAACTCAATGAACTTGAGGTGATCAGAAATGAAGCATATGATAATGCAAAAATCTATAAGGAGGAAATGAAAATATGGCATGATTAGATGATTATTAATAAGAAGTTTGAACCTGGTCAGGAAATTCTATTATATAATACAAGATTGAGATCATTTCCAGGAAAACTAAATTCCAGATAGTTAGGACCATTTAAAGTAATTAAAGTCTATCATTAAGAAACTGTTGTTATTAAGAATCCTAAAACTGGTCTTATGAGAGTGCTAAGATTTATAAAGAAAAGAAGAAGATGTGGTATGATCGGAGTATTCTTACTAAAAATTTTGAGTCAGGACAACAAGTTTTGCTATATAATGCAAGATTAAATTTTTTTCCAGGAAAACTTAAGTCCAGGTGGATGGGCTCATTTGTTGTGATAAAATTTTATCTTTTGGAGCTGTGGATATCAATGATCATAAAACTAAGAAAATATTCAAAGTGAATGGTCACAGGCTGAACCCCTACTTTTTAGGGGATCAACTTAAATTAAATGATATTATGTTGTTGGGTGAACCTGAATAAGCACTAGTTATATTTAAAGTAAATGGGCATCAATTGAAACATTACTATGAAGGACACATACCACAATTTAAAGAAGTTTTAATGTTAAGTTAACCCAACTAAACAAATGGTATGTCGGGCTGACGACGTTAAACCAAGCACTATGTGGGAGGCAGCCCATATATAAATCTATATATTTATATTTACTATTTTGTTAGTAAGTATGTATATGTATTAAGAAATAATAGTATTTTTAAGTCCTAAATAATTTTATATATCATAAATTAAGATAAATATTGATATTTGAGGAAAATTTGGAATCAAATTGAACAAGAAAATTTTCAGACGCGAATTTGGCCTCTAGCACCGACGACGCGGGATTTCGCTCTACAATAACCGCTAAGATGTATTTTTAAAGTCCTAAAAACTGACTTGGATGTCTAGAAACTTCTTAATTTTGATTTTCATGGCTTCCAATTCTAGAAATACTTCAAGGTATGGAGTTTTCAATAGAAGAAAGTTTATCAGTTTTGACGCGCAGAGATTATACGACAAAGAGATCATGAAGATGAGACTTATCAAGGAGAGAGGCTTTGTCAATCGTGGAGTGAGTAATCTATGTTCAAAAATCAAGAAAATCATAGTACAGAGGTGTTGAGAAGTTCTGTGCTACACTACCGCTGTAGTTGTAGTGCATGTAGTAAAGAAGTTTTATGCTAACTTACATGAAATTACCCAAGGAGTTGTCTTTGTTCGCGGTAAGACTGTACAATTTACTTTGGCTCAGATTAATGATTTGTTTATGATAGAAAATGTCCCAATCTATCTTTATACAAATTTTATCCCAACGAAAGGTATGATGCAAGAAGTATATAATTTTATGGCGGATGAAAATGATAATTTGGAAATCAGAGATGAGGGATACGTTAGTTTCTCTACTTCGCTGCTTCATCCAATTTCAAAACAATGGAATTTCTTCATATTTGCAAAAGTACTCCCTAACATGAAGATTAGTAGAGTTACAAGAGAAAGTGTCATTTTAAACTATTGTATTCCAATGGAATAACCCATTGATGTAGGATCAATTATTTTCAAATCTGTTATGGGTATTATTATGAATGGGCCACTATATGGACTTGGGCATCCTTATACAACTTTCCTACTTTGCAGTCAATCTTAAGTTCCATATGAAAGTTGGGAAAAAGTTTTACTACCTTGGGAGCCCATGATTCCTATTGATGAAAATTATATAGGGAATGGAAATGAAGCATTAGATTATATTTTGGACCATTCATCACATGCTTCAACACCATTGATGCTGCCAACAGTTAGAAGTTCAATAACTTTGGAGAGGAGAATGAAGAAAATAAAAAGAGAACTACAAAGTATTACGAATGCAATAAGATATCTTAACTACCTTTTTTATCACCTAAATTGGAGAATGAAGGAGAACTTTGACCATACTGGGACAATTGAAATAAAATTGGTGCAGATGTTCAAGAAAAATGGATAGATCGAAGAAAATTTGACTGATCAATTCCCATACTGACCCTTCTACAATTTATATGTCCATTATCAGTCTATGGGAGATATTAGAAGAGGAGAAAGTATTGAAGATGATACAGATTAATTAAAGAAGTTGGACTCTCTATTATTTTAAAATACTTATGTTTTAATGTAATTGTGTGGATTTGATTTACTTTACTTTGCATTAGAACTTTGATTATGTAAATAGTTTTGTGTGAGCGTTCTGGTGTTGTGGATTGATTTTGATGCTGAATTATAATTTAGTTTTCTTTGAGGATGTGGAAACGTGATTAGAAAAATGTACTTGTAAAAAGTGTTTTTTCATATATAAAAATTAGTTTGGGGTTGTTTATGAAAATGTTTGTTTGTGAATTATTTTTAGATAAAAATTAATGTTCAAAAAGACTAAATAAACTTTGGAGTAAATTAAGAGAAATATAAAAATTGAAAAAATCAAAATAAGAATTTTTGGCCACTTGCGCCGACGGCGCCGACATGGTTGCCGACAGGCCCTCGACCCGAACAGACCCAAAGACCCTTAAAATTCACAATTTGCATAGTGAAACATCATTTTTACTCCTTGAGTCACCTTCAACCTCTGGTTTTTGCAGCTAGGGCTTCTTATTGCTCGGATTTGAGGCAATTTTAAGTCAAATAAAGTTTGGATTTCTTCTTCTCTAGGTAAGAGCTACAATTTGAACTCAAAATTTTGGATTTTCACCAAGGATTTATCTTAAATTGCCGAGATCCAAAATCTTGAGAATTATTTTGGAAGATTTTGAGAAAATCATTTGGTGAAGAACTCTTAGTTAGTAGATTTAAGTTTAAAACGTTTTACATTGTGATGTTTGGAATTTTTGGGAATTTATTTGGATTTTATCAAATTTTTGTAGATTTACAATGGCGCCTAGAATGAGCAAAGGAAAGAGAAAGGTAGATTTTGATGATCAAAAGTTTGCCAACTACAAGGCCAACATTCGCTTCAATAGTCGACGTACAACTAAAAAAGTGATTCCAGATCGAGGATTTAAAATTTTGGGAGGAGAAGTCAATAGATTAATCAATGCTCGATAGTGAGAGAAATTCTGCTACTTTACTATCAATGCGATTATTGTGGTAGTGATGTAGTTCTACGCCAATTTCAAGGAGACTTATGAAGACTATGTGTTTGTTTGAGGGAAAATGGTGGAGTTTACTCCAAGGAAGATTAATGAATTTTATCTGTTGGAAGATGTATATAACTGCAAGTATAAATCATTTTCTACTACGAATGAGGCCTTGGATGAGGTTATTTCTTTCCTTACTGATGGAGGAGGAACCTGGAAATTAAGGAATGGTGTTAAGGTAAACTTTCCTCTTTCTATGTTAAATGAAGTATTTAAGGGTTGACACTATTTTATTTTTGGAAGAATGATACCAACAAATCATCATAGTGAGGTTACAAGGGATAGAGCCATCTTAAACTTTTGTGTCCAATAGATGAAAAAGATAGTTGTAGGCTCTATTATTTATATGAACACTCGATCTATTACTTTTGGAGAGACTTCTGGAGGTCTAGCACACCCTGCTCTGATCTTCACACTATCAGAACAGGTAAGAGTTGATTATAGACCAGATGAGGAGAAAATTGAACATATAAAACCTATTGGGCCTACCAATATAAGGACTTATGAATGTCATGTTGGATGGAGATCTAGAAGTAGGACCAGGGATATTCCTTCTAGTTCAGGTACTTCTAGTACTTCTACTATCCAAGAACTTATGGAGCAAATGATGATCTAACAGGGAGATATTTTGAGAATGGATCATAGAATGAAAAATATTGTCGGTGTTATTTTGGGGTTGGAGGGGAGTTGCCCGTAAGAAGCTGTCGGTCAGCGAAATCAAAATCCCATTGCCCGCTTCGAAAGGACGTTGAAGTATGAAATCAAAGTGACCCCATATTTCCATTGTTTAAAATGAAAGAGCACTGTACCTCAAATCCTGTATCTATCCCGAAGGATAAACACAAAAAAGGATGAGGCTTGATCAAATAAACTAAGGAAAGTATGACGTCTGTTTGGTCTGCGAAACCTTTGTATTTGTCGAACCAAATAAACTAAGGAAAGTATGACGTCCGTTTGGTCTGTGAAACCTTTGTATTTGCCGACAAATTCCCCTATTTAATATAAATGATTAAATAGGGTCTATATTAAGCTGGATTCGAACATACTTCCTATAAGGGCAATCCCGTATAGTTAATTACATCTTAAATGACCAAAGTCACTTAGGAAGACTCTCGATAAAAATCAGAAAATATTATCTTCAAGAAGTTTCAAAGGGTAGGACTCTTCAACGAAATCAGACGTAGAGGTGTGAAAGGGGATTGGTTCAACGAAGGTAGGACTCTTCAACGAAATCAGACGTAGAGGTGTGAAAGGGGATTGGTTCAAATTTGGAAGGCAGGACTCTTCAACGAAATCGGACATAGAGGTGTGCAAGGGGATTGGTTCAAATTTGGAACATGGTGGGACTCTTCAACGAAATCAGATGTAGAGGTGTGAAAGGGGATTGGTTCAAATTTGGAACATTAGAGTCCAAAGGAGGAAGAACTAGGGGATGTCATAGATCTAGAGGAGAACCTTGGTGACTTCCAACTCTTCAACAAAATTGGATGTAGAGGTGTGAAAGGGGATTGGTTCAAATTTGGAACATTTTATTGTAGAATCCGAAATCAGACATAGAGGTGTGAAAGGTGATTGGTTCAAATTTGGAACATTACGTTGTAGAATCCAAAGAAATCGGACATGGAGGTGTGCAAGGGGATTGGTTCAAATTTGGAACATTTTATTGTAGAATCCAAAGGAGACTTTTCAATGAGATCGGACAAAGAGGTGTGAAAGGGGATTGGTTCAAATTTGGAACATTTTGTTGTAGAGTCCAAAGGAGGAGAACTAAGGGATGTCGTGGATCCAGAGGATAACCTCAGTGACTTCCCAAGCTATCGTAATGTTTGGCTTTAGTTTTGAGGAGAAATATTTAGGTGTTTCATCCTGCCAATTTTATTAGTTAGCGCTTACATTCGTGTGAAATGATCACACAAATAGCCTAGAAGATGTGAGGATTTAGGTTGAGACAAACGACAACCTCGGAATCCTAAGATGAGTTAGGGCTTATATTGTATAGCAGAGCTATGCAATGGCCTAAAGATAAGGTGAGGATTTACTTTGCATAAGCAAGCAACCTCGAAGTCCTATGGCTTTGTTGTTTAAGTCTAAGGAAGGAAGATTGGTTTAGCTGGGGAAGACAGGTTTTGCTGCTGAAGATGGCCGTGCTGCCCACCATGCTAACTCCAAGCTCCTTGCCTCGATGAGTTTGAGTTTTCTAGTGTGTTATGTTGTAATGTCAAATCAGGTGGCCCTATGGTTGAAGTTCTTTAAATTTTATGAGGGCATGTTAAAGTTGATCAGAGCGACACCGGTTAGGATCCTATGGTTCCCTCGTTCCGGTACCACTATTTTTTATTGGATTCACTTAGTCCAAATGAACTTACTAAACTCAACTTAATATTTCATTTAACCTTGGGAAGCCTCGTTAGCAACCGTAGGTTACCTCCTCCGAGGGGTTCCCGATCTTCCAATAAGGACATTTTAATTTAGCGGAAAACCTCGTTAGCAACCGTAGGTTACCTCCTCCGAGGGTTCCCGATCTTCCAATAGAGAATATTTATCGTAGGTTACCTCCTCCGAAGGTTCCCGATCTTCCAATAGAGACGTTTTAATTTAGTTGAAGTGTCAGTTTTGTGTTGAGGGTTCCCGATCTTCCAATAGAGATGGCCTCGTTAGCAACCGTAGGTTACCTCCTCCGAGGGGTTCCCGATTTTCCAATAGAGACAAAAAACCTCGTTAGCAACCGTAGGTTACCTCCTCCGAGGGTTCCCGATTTTCCAATAGAGACGTTTTATCGTTAGCAACCGTAGGTTACCTCCTCCGAGGGTTCCCGATCTTCCAATAGAGACGTTTTAAACTTGTTAGCAACCGTAGGTTACCTCCTCCGAGGGTTCCCAATCTTCCAATAGAGACATTTTACTAAGCAACCGTAGGTTACCTCCTCCGAGGGGTTCCCGATCTTCCGATAGAGACGTTTTAATTAAACGAACTTACTAAACTCAACTTAATGAGTTCCATAGTTTCATTTAGACCGTGGGAAAACTCGTTAAACCGTAGGTTACCTCCTCCGAGGGGTTCCCGATCTTCCAATAGAGACATATTAATTTAGTTAACCGTAGGTTACCTCCTCCGAGGGGTTCCCGATCTTCCGATAGAGACGTTTTAATTTAGTTCGTAGGTTACCTCCTCCGAGGGGTTCCCGATCTTCCAATAGAGACCTTTTAATTTAGTTGAAGTGTAGGTTACCTCCTCTGAGGGATTCCCGATCATCCGATAGAGACGTCTTAATTTGGTTGAAGTACTAAACTCAACTTAATGAGTTCCATAATTTCATGGATTCACTTAGTCCAAATGAATTTACTAAACTCAACTTAATGAGTTCCATACTTTCATTTAGCAAATGAACTTACGAAACTCAACTTAATGAGTTCCATAATTTCATTTAGACCGTGGGAAGCCTCGTTAGCAACCGTATTTACCTCCTCCGAGGGGTTCCCGATCTTCCAATAGAGACGTATTAATTTAGTTGAAGTTGTCCAACTTAATGAGCAAAATGAACTTATCAAACCCAACTTAATGAGTTCCATAATTTCATTTAAACCGTGGGAAGCCTGAATGAATTTATCAAACCCAACTTAATGAGTTCCATAATTTCATTTAAACCGTGGGAAGCCTCGAAACCCAACTTAATGAGTTCCATAATTTCATTTAAACCGTGGGAAGCCTCGTTAGCAACCGTAGGTTACTTAATGAGTTCCATAATTTCATTTAGACCGTGGGAAGCCTCGTTAGCAACCGTAGGTTAATTAATGAGTTCCATAATTTCATTTAGACCGTGGGAAGCCTCGTTAGCAACCGTAGGTTACCTTCTCCGAGGGATTCCCGATCATCCGATAGAGACGTCTTAATTTAGTTGCAATTTTAGTTTTGTGTCGAGGGTTCCCGATCTTCCAATAGAGATGGCCTCGTTAGCAACCGTAGGTTACCTCCTCCGAGGGGTTCCCGATTTTCCAATAGAGACAAAAAACCTCGTTAGCAACCGTAGGTTACCTCCTCCGAGGGTTCCCGATTTTCCAATAGAGACGTTTTATCGTTAGCAACCGTAGGTTACCTCCTCCGAGGGTTCCCGATCTTCCAATAGAGACGTTTTAAACTTGTTAGCAACCGTAGGTTACCTCCTCCGAGGGTTCCCAATCTTCCAATAGAGACATTTTACTAAGCAACCGTAGGTTACCTCCTCCGAGGGGTTCCCGATCTTCCGATAGAGACGTTTTAATTAAACGAACTTACTAAACTCAACTTAATGAGTTCCATAGTTTCATTTAGACCGTGGGAAAACTCGTTAAACCGTAGGTTACCTCCTCCGAGGGGTTCCCGATCTTCCAATAGAGACATATTAATTTAGTTAACCGTAGGTTACCTCCTCCGAGGGGTTCCCGATCTTCCGATAGAGACGTTTTAATTTAGTTAACCGTAGGTTACCTCCTCCGAGGGGTTCCCGATCTTCCGATAGAGACGTTTTAATTTAGTTCGTAGGTTACCTCCTCCGAGGGGTTCCCGATCTTCCAATAGAGACCTTTTAATTTAGTTGAAGTGTAGGTTTCCTCCTCCGAGGGATTCCCGATCATCCGATAGAGACATCTTAATTTAGTTGAAGTTGTAGTCTTATGTGATGTTTGTGATTAAATTTTGAGTTATTTTATATTTTGAATGTTATGGCGGTGAATTTTATCTTGGTTGATTTTAGTTTTGATTTTGGTTATGGTTATGTGGCTATCCTGATGGTTTTAGTTTTCATGCAGGGTGACATCATTGTTTAGCATGCAAATTTGCAGGTATAAAAGCACAGTATGGAAGTACAAGAAAGACAATGCTGAAAACTGTAAAAGTGTACTTAGCGAGTCTTCTCGTTCCACCACCTGAAACTTAAAATGCATGTTAAGACAGTTTATGAAGAGCGGAAAGGTAAAATTTTGGTAATTTTCCTAACCCTATGTCATATATTGTTGAGTCCTTAAAAGTTAAAAGGTAAAATTTTGGTAATTTTCCTAACCCTATGTCATATTTTGGTGAGTCCTTAAAAGTTTAATTAAGGATGATTTCATTGAGCGACAATTTTCCCAACCCTATGTCATATCTTGGTGAGTCCTTAAAAGTTTAATTAAGGATGATTTCATTGAGCGACTAACCCTTATGTCATATCTTGGTGAGTCCTTAAAAGTTTAATTAAGGATGATTTCATTGAGCGAAGCATATTAAGTTTAATAGGCATTTGAGGTATCCAACAAGTTAGGAGGGGGAAGCAGGTCCATGCCTCCCTCTCACCAACTGGTGAAAAGCCTCAAGTCTATTTAAACTTATTATATTGCTTAATGGTTCATCTTGTAAATACCCTTATTACTCAGTGAACACTGGTGTCTCAATTATTCCTAAGAATAGGGTAATTATCACTTATCATTTAATTTGAAATTTATGTGGGTGAAGACCCTTAAAGAGGCAAGTTAATATAATATGAACACATAGCCAAATTTTTAATCCTCATTGGGCTTAGTGGTGTTTCAAGGATGTTTGATTTAATTATGTTTATTTCTCTAATCCTTGTAAAGTCACGTAGTGGTGTTTCAAGGATGTTTGATTTAGTTATGTTTATTTCTCTAATCCTCATTTAGTCAAGGTGGTGTTTCAAGGATGTTTGATATAATTATGTTTATTTCTCTAATCCTCTTTTAGTCAATCGATGTTTCAAGGATGTTTGATTTAGTTATGTTTATTTCTCTAATCCTCATTTAGTCAATTTTGATTAGTGGTGTTTTAAGGATGTTTGATATAATTATGTTTATTTCTCTAATCCTCATTTAGTCAATTTTGATTTGGCTTAAGTCACACTACCCCTTAACGCCTAGCCCTAATCCTCATTTAGTCAATTTTGATTTGGCCTAAGTCACCACTAAGCCCTTAAGACCTAGGTGAGTGTCTTAATTAATTTTGAAAAGGGTTAAACTTTAGGTGTTCGTGATTCATGATTTGGATTCTTGTTTAATCAATTTTTGATTTAGCCTAAGTCACCACTAAGCCCTTAAGACCTAGGTGAGTCATTTAGTTAATTTTGATTTAGCCTAAGTCACCACTAAGCCCTTAAGACCTAGGTGAGTGTTTAGTTTTGAAAAGGGTTAAACTTTAAGTGGTCATGATTCATGATTTGGATTTTATTTGACAGTTTAATTAATTTTTAATTTAGCCTAAGTCACCACTAAGCCCTTAAGACCTAGGTGAGTGTCTTAATTAGTTATTTAGCCTAAGTCACCACTAAGCCCTTAAGACCTAGGTGAGTGTCTTAATTAATTTTGAAAAGTTAAGCTTTAAGTGGTCATGATTCATGATTTGGATTCTATTTGAAAACTAAAATAGGGCTATTAAATTGATTAATTATTGGCTTCAAAAGTCATACCCCTAAGTCCAGGATCATTTAATTTTAATAAACTTCCAAATTTTAATAA
>JXCR01121492.1:0-31304 GCA_002079205.1 Phalaenopsis hybrid cultivar
CATAATCACTAGCATCACACATTAATTCAAAAGGTTTTCCCCAGTTTGGTGAAATTATAATTAGTGCAGTAATTAGTTTTTCTTTTAATAACTTAAAAGCTTTTAGGCATTCCACATTAAAATTAAAAATTGCATCTTTCTTCAGTAAATGGCATAAAAGCTTAGCAATCTTTGAAAAGTCTTTAATATATTGTCTGTAGAATCCAGCATGTCCTAAAAAACTCCTAGTTTCTCTTACATTTGTTGTATAAGGTAAATTAGCGATCACTTGAATTTTAGCATGATCTACTTCCATACCATTTTCTGATATTTGATGTCCTAATACAATTTCTCCTGCTATCATAAATTGACACTTTTCCCAGCTAAGGACTAAATTTGTTTCTTTGCAGCGCTTAAGAACTTTAGATAAATGTTCTAAACATGAGTCAAATGAAGTTTCAAACACTGAAAAAGTCATCCACGAATACTTCAATCCCTTTTTCAATTAAATCACAAAAAATTTTCATCATACATCTTTGAAATGTAGTAGGGGCATTACATAAACCAAAGGGCATTCTTCTAAAAGCAAAAGTATCATAAGGACTGGTAAACATTGTTTTCTCTTGATCCTCAGGAGATATTTGAATTTGGTGATAACCAGTGTATCCATCCATAAAATAGAAGTATTTATGCCCAGCTAGTCTATCCAGCATTTGATCTAGAAAGGGTAATGAAAAATAATCTTTCCTAGTGACAAGGTTTAATTTTTTATAATCAATGCATATTCATCACCCTGTAACTTGTCTAGTAGGTATTAACACATTATGTTCATTTACAGTTACAGTTACTCCTCTTTTCTTACAACTTCTTTCATAACAGGATTCAATCTTTTTTACGGATCAGCCCTGGGTTTGCAGTTCTCTTCCATATGAATTCTATGCATACAATTTGAAGGACTGATTCCTTTAATATCAGCAATTGTCCATCTAAAGGCTTTCTTAAAATTTTTCATTCTTCTTCCATAGTTAATTTTGAGGAAATTATAACTGGTAAAGTAGAGGAATCTCCTAAAAAGACATATTTTATCGTTAATTTTGAGGGAATTATAACCAGTAAAGTAGAGGAATCTCCCTAAAAAGGAATATTTTAAATGAACAGGAAGTAACTTCAACTGTAGTTTTGAATGTTTTTCAATAGATGGACAAAATGATTTATCTTTATCTATCGTGTCCAAAACTTCAAAACTTTCTCAAACATAGTTTGAATTTTCCTTAAAAAGATCTTCACATTGATTTAAATTCTCTTCTTGCTCGTGTTCCAAATCTTGTACTTCAGATTTTTCTTCATAAGTAGTTCTAAAATGGCATTCACTTAGATATCTTATAACATCCATCCTATAACATTTATTATCTTTACCTTTTGCAGGGTATTTCATTGATTTTAAAATGTTAAAAGTAACAGTTTGATCATTGATGCGCATTGTTAATTCCCCTTTCTGCACATTAATCATTGCTCTTCCTGTGGCTAGGAAAGGTCTCCCCAAAATGATAGGTATCTCTTTATCTTCTTAGCACAATGAAATCAATAGGAAAGATAAATTGATCCACTTTCACTAGAACATCTTTTATAACTCCTTTAAGGTATGTTATCAAATGATCTACTAACTGCAGAGTTATAGAAAAAAGGATTTTTTTCCTAATCCCAAGCTTTTAAATATTGATAATGGCATAAGGTTAATGCATGCACCTAAATCACATAAAGCTTTCCCATAAAATCTGTCTCCTATTGCACATGGAATTGTAAAGCTAAGGATTTTTGAGCTTTTTAGAAAGCTTCTTTTGAATTATCGCACTGCACTCCTCACTAAGTGCAACAATCTCATTATCTTCAAAGTTCATTTTCCTGTTGAGAATATCCTTCATAAACTTTACATAGCTCGGCAGTTTTTCTAAGGCTTCAGCAAATAGAATATTAATTGTAAGCTTCTTAAATATTTCCAGAAATTTGAAAATTTCTTATCCAACTTCTGTTGATAAAGTCTCTGAGGAAATGGAGATGGTGGTTTTTCCAAATCAATTTTTAGTGGAGAAATAGGTCTTTCAGAATCTTTTGGAGAGTTCGCTTTAGATTCTTCAATTTATTCTCTCTCTACTTCAATTTCTTTTTGAACCCGACCTTCCAACTCTCTTCCGCTTCTAAGTTGAATATCTTTTACTTGTTCTTTATTCTAGCCTTTGGATTTGATTCAGTATTACTAGTAAGTGTTCCTTGGGATCTATTACTTAATTAATTTGTTATTTGCCCAAGTTGATTCTCAAAATTTCTAATTGTAGCTCCTTGACTTTGTAATTGATTTCCCATTTGTAACATCACTTCTTCTATAGACAACTTCTTCTCCTTAAACTATGTATTACTGTTGAAACATGGAGGATAACTAGATCTATAATTATTATTCCCTTGGTTGCTCCACTTTCCCAATGGTTTTCCTTGGTTATTCCCTTATTTCTGATTATTTCCACCTGAATTGTTATTCTAGTTAAAGTTGGGATGGTTCTTCCAACCTAGGTTATAATAATTTGAATATGAGTTATTCTGCTTATTATTGATAGCATTCAAAGTTTCTAATGATGCTTGAGAATCTATCATTTGTCCTAATGAATTCTCTTCAATCATGGAAATTGGTTGAGGAAAATTCATTCAAAATTGGTCCAACTCCCATAAAATTGCAGCAACTTGATTTGCTAACATGGTAAATGCATCAGTTTCATGAATATTGACTACTTAGGATTTAGCCTCAAAGAAGGCCATTGAAATGTATTTGAAGTCATTTCTTCAATTAAAGCATGAGCGTCATTAAAAGGTTTATACATCAATGAACCACCAGTAGCGGCATTGAAAATTAATCCAAGAGTTCCAACTAATCCATTATAAAAGGTTTGAATTATTAACCAATCTAGTATAGCATGGGGTGGACACTTTTCTAAGAGTTCTTTAAATCTCTCTCATGCTTCATAAATAGATTCCCCTTCAAACTAATTAAAAGATGTAATATCATTTCTAAACTTTATTGTTTTTTATGGTGGAAAATACTTAGCAAGGAATTTTTGTGCTAAATCACCCCAAGTTCTGATAAATCCAGGTGCTAATAAATTCAACCACATCTTAGCTTTATCTCTCAGTGGGAAAGGAAATAACCTGAGTCTTATGACATCATCTGACACACGATCGTATTTAAATGTAGCACATAATTTTAAAAAATTAGCAAGGTGTAAATTTGGATCTTTAGTTNTCAAGCTCCAAACTAACTTTCGATCTAGTATGTGTTTCAAATAAGCGTACAATAGCATAGAACAAAATCGTGCCCTCAAGATAGGGCAAAACCGAGCCCAGGACAGGGGCAAAAAATGAGCCCAGCACAAGGGCAAAACTGAGCCCAACACGAAGCTAAAGCCAAACAACAAGTCCATAAATTTTATTTAGATGAATCGTAGAAACCTTATCTTGAAATTATGCAAGCAAAGAATCAATTCCCATGATTTTCATAAAATGAATTCATACATCAATTTTCATACTTTCATAAAACAAGGTGCTTAAGAGCCCTCAGATTTCACAAACCCACCCAAAAGCTCTCATATTTTTCAAAAATAACACCCAAATGTTTCACATTACACAAATAAGCCACCTGAGAGTTTTCATATTATGCAAAAAGAACACCCAAATATTTCAGATTTCACAAATAAGCTACCAAAAAGTTTTCATATTTTTCAAAAAGATGAAGTCATCATCTCTTCTCTATTTTCCAACACGAATGAAGTTGAAACAAATAGGCTTACACAAAAAGAAATACATAAATGAAGAGATATATCTTATNCGAAGATACTAGCTCTCACTCTAGAGTTCCCTCGATTCCCTCCACCTAGGGACTAATATTCTCGTATCAGAACCTAAAATAATAAACCAAGTTGGGGGCTTTAACCTGTCACTTTAAATTCTTCTAACTCTACACCCTTCAATGAATAGTTCTCTATTTATTTGCACTCAATCATATGAACTACATTCTCATTCATACAACCTCATATGATTGTTTCTAATNCTCCGTTCAAAACTTAATTACTTATCATTCTAAGAAGAAAGATAAAGAAAACTACTCTGAATCGATGAAAAAAACAAAACCACACTTTAGTTTAAAAGAAGAAATCATTGTCAAACCAATAACAAGTCTCAAGATCAACAATAAGTCTCAATTAAAACCAAAAGTAGTCTAAAATAAAAGATAAAAACTTATCTCAACAATAACAAGTCTCAATTAAAATCAAAAGTAGTCTAAAACAAAAGATAAAAACTTATCTCAAGTCCTAAGTCTCAATTAAAACCAAAAGTAGTCTAAAACAAAAAGATAAAAACTTATCTCAAGTCCTCTCCCTAAACTCTTGAAGTTCATTTGATTCTCTTCTCTTGACAATCACTCAAAATAAAATAACAAAAAGGATAAAATGAAAATAAAAGTGGTGCCTGAAAATCTCTCTGAACTAACTCCCCAAATGAGAACTTTCAAAACTTTCCAATACNTTCAAAACTTAATTACTTATCATTCTAAGAAGAAAGATAAAGAAAACTACTCTGAATCTATGAAGAAAACAAGAATAAATCATTGTCAAACCAATAACAAGTCTCAATTAAAACCAAAAATAGTCTCAAAACAAAAAAATAAAAACTTATCTCAAGTCCTCCACTAAACTCTTGAAGTTCCTTTGATTCTCTTCTCTTGACAATCACTCAAAATAAAATGACAAAAAGGATAAAATAAAAATAAAAGTGTTGCCTGAAAATCTCTCTGACTAACTCCCCAAATGAGAACTTTCAAAACTTTCCAATACTTTCAGGACCTCTTTCAAAGTCCAATCTTCTTTCTTTTATAATTTTCCAAAAGGTGCATTGGTTTCTCTTCATAATATGTCTAGATTCGATGTATTTCCCCAGGGATGCATCCTTTCATGATAATTTTCATCCATGATGGTTATAACCACCTATTAAGCCAATGGGTGCCTCAAAAACCTCTTCAAAATTCACAAAAAACCAAATATACTCGTCCAATAACTGTCACTGACACTTAAGCGCGGGGCCTTTGTTGCTTAGGTGCTGCCTTCTTTATTTAACTGGCGCTTAAGCGCAGGATCAGGCGCTTAGGCGCTAAAACTCATTTGCACAGTTTTTACTTTTTTGCTCCAAATTTGATCTTTTTCACTCCTTTAATCATTTTTCACACTTCTTACCTACATCTGCAAGAAAAACACAAAAATACCTTCCATTAAGGCACAATATCTTAAAAATAGGTATAAAATATGTCTAAAAATTCTATATATTTTAAGTGTATCAGAAGGCAGCCATAGGAGGCAAAAAACTGAGCCCATGAAAGGTATTTAAAAAATCCTCCAAACCCAAATTCCATTTGCATGCGCGCTTTAAACGGAAAAAGGGAGCAAAGGGGAGTAACACGAAGCCTCCCAAACCAAATTTCACAAAGCCTTAAAACCAAAATTCCCACTCAGCATATACTTTTGATAGAGGCNCAAACCTCTTCAAAATTCACAAAAACCAAATTTACTCGTTCAATAACTGTCACTGACACTTAAGCGCGAGGCCTTTGGTGCTTAGGCACTGCCTTCTTTATTTAACTGGCGCTTAAGCGCTGGATCAAGCGCTTAGGCGCTAAAACTCATTTGCACAGTTTTTACTTTTTCGCTCCAAATTTGATCTTTTTTCACTCCTTTAATCATTTTTCACACTTTTTACCTACATCTGCAAGAAAAACACAAAAATATCTTCCAGTAAAGCACAATATCTTAAAAATAGGTATAAAATATGTCTAAAAATCCTATATATTTTAGGTGCATCAGAAGGCAGACATAGGAGGCAAAAAACCGAGCCCATGAAAGGTATTTAAAACATCCTCCAAACCCAAATTCCAGCTGCATGCGCGCTTTAAACGGAAAAAGGGAGCAAAGGGGAGTAACACCAAGCCTCCCAAACCAAATTTCACAAAGCCTTAAAACCAAAATTCCCACTCAGCATATACTTTTGATAGAGGCAACAACAACAGGAAGCCAAAAATCAAGCTCCAAACTAACTTTCGATCTAGTATGTGTTCAAATAAGCGTACAATAGCATAGAACAAAATCGAGCCCTCAAAATAGGGCAAAACCAAGCCCAGGATAGGGGCAAAAAATGAGCCTAGCACAAGGGCAAAACTGAGCCCAACACGAAGCTAAAGCCAAACAACAAGTCCAGAAATTTTATTTAGATGAATCGTAGAAACCTCATCTTGAAATTATGCAAGCAACGAATCAATTCCCATGATTTTCATAAAATGAATTCATACATCAATTTTCATACTTTCATAAAACAAGGTGGTTAAGAGCCCTCAGATTTCACAAATAACCCACCCAAAAGTTCTCATATTTTGCAAAAAGAACACCCAAATGTTTCAGATTTCACAAATAAGCCACCCAAAAGTTTTCATATTTTTCAAAAAGATGAAGTCATCATCTCTTCTCTATTCTCCAACACGAATGAAGTTGAAACAAATAGGCTTACACAAAAAGAAATACATAAATGAAGAGATATATCTTATGAGAGCGCCGAAACTCTCCTTCCCAAGCTTATTCGCATGGCTGAAACTATCAATGGCTTTTTTGCATTATCTTATAAAAGTATAAGAGTTGTGCGACGTATGTAAAGATGGAACTTTATGTACTAAGTATGTAGATACAAAAGCATTGTGTGTGTGATTATAGGAATTCATGCATGGGGAAATGTAGGTACATTAGAATCGTGTGCTATGCATGTAAATACCCCTCTTCACATTTAGCAATTCAGAAATTTATCATGGAGTATTGAAGCACGTGGATCCGGAGGAAACACCTCATTTCATACATAAAGTAAAGTGGTATGTGTGTGGAAGTTGAATTTTGGGTGTTAAACATGTAAATATATAAGAATTGGGTGGTATGCATGTAAAACCTGAAGTTTGGGTGTTAAATACGTAAATATATAACAATTGGGTGGTATGTATGTAAAAGAAGGCAGAAGTTACTAGATGCAAACATCATTTAAGGAATTAAATCCCATCAATTCGAATCTAACCTTCCTTTTGAGTTGAAACTCATGTTTTGGGTCCAACAAACCAAAGCAAGAAAATAAATACCTCCAAAACTTTTAGAGTCTAGCTTCAATGAACCATGAAAATTTCTGAATAATATGCAAGTGGATGAAAATTATATGGTGTGTGAGCTAGCAAATAGCATATGGAATTTTTGTATAAAATGTCGATTAGCAATTACAACTTGCAGTATGAATACATAAGTTCAAGCTTAAAGCTTCTGAATGCCACTTCTTTGTGAGAATGATAAGCAATGAACCTTGTAGTGTATGACTCAACCCATGAACCTAAAGAGATAATCTCCAATTACTGGGAAATAAACAATTTGCGCCAAATATTTTATACATGCCCTTTATGACTTTTAGATCTGTAGAAAACTTCAAAATCTCAGATGCATATATACAGATATAGCGACTGTTCTAAAAAACAACAAATAAGAAGAAAGCAAATTCCATAGATTCTCAAAAAACTTTTGGAAATGTTTGATAAGTCAAAGAAAANCAATACCCCTCCTCACATTTAGCAATTAAGAAATTTATCATGGAGTATTGAAGCACGTGGGTCCGGAGGAAACACCTCATTTCATACATAAAGTAAAGTGGTATGTGTGTGGAAGTTGAATTTTGGGTGTTAAACATGTAAATATATAAGAATTGGGTGGTATGCATGTAAAACCTGAAGTTTGGGTGTTAAATACGTAAATATATAACAATTGGGTGGTATGTATGTAAAAAAAGGCAGAAGTTACTACATGCAAACATCATTGAAAGAATTAAATCCCATCAATTTGAATCTAACATTCCTTTTGAGTTGAAACTCATGTTTTGGGTCCAACAAACCAAAGCAAGAAAATAAATACCTCCAAAACTTTTAGAGTCTAGCTTCAATGAACCATGAAAATTTCTGAATAATATGCAAATGGATGAAAATTATATGGTGTGTGAGCTAGCAAAAAGCATATGGAATTTTTGTATAAAATGCCGATTAGCAATTACAACTTGCAGTATGAATACATAAGTTCAAGCTTAAAGCTTCCGAATGCCACTTCTTTGTGAGAATGATAAGCAATGAACCTTGTAGTGTATGACTCAACCCATGAACCTAAAGAGATAATCTCCAATTACTGGGAAATAAACACTTCGTGCCAAATATTTTATACATGCCCTTTATGACTTTTAGATCTGTAGAAAACTTCAAAATCTCTGATGCATATATACAGATATAGCGATTGTTCTAAAAAATAACAAATAAGAAGAAAGCAAATTCCATAGATTCTCAAAAAACTTTTGGAAATGTTTGATAAGTCAAAGAAAATTCCATAGACCGATTCACTAACAAGCTTGAAATTCCTTTCATAATCCATGTGAATTAATATCAATATTAATGAGAAGAAGCTCTGTAATCAAATCAGGCGTAATGGAGAAATTTTTTTTTAAAGCCGAGCATCTCATGAAATCCTCAGGAAACAAAACTTGCCTTTTCTCTCCCTTCTTTTTATAAGCCACCGATTTTTTTTCATATAAAATCAAANAGCATAATGGAGAAATTTTTTTTTAAAGCCGAGCATCTCATGAAATCTTCAGGAAACAAAACTTGCCTTTTCTCTCCCTTCTTTTTATAAGCCACCGATTTTTTTTCATATAAAATCAAAGTAAAGAAGCACCATGAGAAAAAAAAAATGATGAGAAAAGAGAGGGGAAGAAGTTACCCCTTGAGGCAGAACCAAAGAAAATGCAAGAATAAGCCCCACAAAATTTCAGCAGCACCTCCCCTTCTTTTGAAAATTTCGGCCAGCCACTAAACCTCCCCCCAAATGGGGTTTTTATAGCCAAGAAGGTAAAGAAGATTTACCCAAAGCTTACCTGAGGTGAATAGAACCCTGGGAGCAACCAACGAGAATAACGGGAAGATCGACAGGAAGCAGTAAGAGGGACCAGCGAGATCGCGACGGTGGAGGAGTAGGTCGGCGACGGGAGAGGCTAGATCAACGACGGGATGAGAGAGGCTAGACCGGCGACAGGACGGGAGAGTGCCAGGGCTCATGATGGTTAGAAGATCTTGAGTGTGACAGATGAGATTCGGGAGCAGCCTAGCTCGAGACAGAGAGGAAGGGATGCAGCAGTTCCCGAATGGGAAGGGGCAAGAGGCGTGAGCAAGAGCTTAGAGATTTAAGGATTTTAGTGATTTATGTGAAAAAAGGATTTTTATTTCTTGTAATTTTTTAAATATTCAAAATTCTTCAATTCATTCATGCACGGAACCACATTAAAATGGGTGTCCTCCCTCAGTAATTTTAATGTTACGGACGCGTTGGAGCAGTCTGTTTTTTTATCCAGGGTCGTCCAGATAACTTTGTCGACGATCGAGTCAAAAAAGCGTCAAAATTTGATTTTCGTCAAAATTTTGGTTCAAGCTCAATTGATGATCAAGATAGTGTTGATTATTGTCATGAAATGTTTAGAAAAAAATTGGAGTAAGTTTTAATTGATTTGAATGGTCAATTTGAGGAATTTGGACATCTAGTCAAATTTTGGGGATGTTGGGTTAGATTTGGGTCTAGGTTGGGTTAAGTCCAAATTGGTGTTTCAATTTGATGTGGGTGATTTTCATGAAGTATTCGCAACATTAACTAGGTGTCAATTTTGGGGTTTGGGTATTCAATTAGGTGATTTTTGGAGACATTGCCAAATTATGACAAAATTGGGGGTTTTGATTGTGGGTCTAAATTGGGCTCAAAGTATGGGTCAGTTAGGCTTGGATTTGGTTTGATTTTATCATATGAAAGATGAAATTGAGTTTAGAATTGAAATTGGGGGAAATTGGGATTGAATTGAATTCAATTAAAGGGTTTAAGTTGGTTTTGGGGACCAAAGGCTGAGTTGGGTATTTTGGTGAAATTGAGGTGCCAACCACCCTGATTTGAGCCACGGATCAATGGAATCTCCATTTGGGCCGTCTATGTCTTGGTGCTAGCTAAACCCGAGTCTAGGGCTAGAGGGTCTCGGAGACCATCTGCATGAGTCTCCCAAATGATTAAGGGATGAAAGTTAACAAGTTTAGGTTTAGGGTTGTGAGTCAATAGGAGTGAAAGTGAGTGACAGTGAGTGCAAGTGGGTGCAAGTGAGTGAACCAACTCTTGACCAACATCCAGTGTCAACCCTAAGATCAAGCAGTCCTATGGGAACTCTTCTTGAGATCTTTCATATTGACCCCACCCATTAAGTGCTAGAGATTAGAACTAGTATGTGTAACTTCAAGTTGAGCAAAGAAGAGTTTAGAATTTCTAATGGTGAGCGTTCCTTTTCTAGTTTTCTAAGAATAGTCAACATGAAAGTCATATGGCTAGGCTTTAGGCAACTAAAGCGGGGAAACTAAACCTAAAAAAAAAGTGAGGTCAACAATGCCCCAGTCCATATATAGGCCCATTCATATCAATACCCATAATAGATTTGAAAATAATTGATCCCACATCAATGGTTTTTCCATTTGAATGCAATAGTTTAAAATTGCACTTTTTTTGTAACTCTACTAGTCTTCATGGTAGGGAGTAATTTTACAAAGATGAAGAAATTTCATTGTTTAGATGTTGGATTAAGCGGTCAAGCGAAGAAACTAATGTATCCCTCATCTCTGATTTCCCAATTATCATTTTCATCCGTTAAAAATTGGTATACTTCTTGCATCATATCTCTTGTTGGGATAAAATTTGTATAATGATAGATTGGCATGCTTTCTATCTTATACAAATCATTAATTTGAGGCGGAGTAAATGGTACAGCCTTACCTCAAACAAAGATGACTCCTTAGGTAATTCCATGTAAGTTAGCATAGAATTCCTTTAGCACTGACATAACAACTGCAGTGAGTGTAGCACAGAACTTTCCAATGTCTCTGTACTATGACTTTCTCAGTCTGTGAACTTGGATTACTCAATGCATGATTGATAAAACCTCTCTCTTTGATAAGTCTCTTCTTCGTGATGACTTTGTCGTATAATCTCTACGCGTCAAAACTGATAAACTTTCTTCTATTCAAAACGTTATACCTTAAAGTATTTTTTGAATTGAAAGCCATGGATTTTGAAATTTGGAAGTTTCTGGTAGTCTAAGGCGGTTTTTCAGGCCTTTAAAAACACATATAAGCGGTTATTTTGGAGTGTAATTCTGTCAAAGTCCACCAAATTCATTCTAAACCGCAGGAACTGCTCGGGACACTGTCGGCACTCCCGATGGCGCTGCTGGTGCCATGAATTGTGTAGAAGGGTGTTGTCAGCGTCCATTCTGGCGTCATCAAAGCTAGAGGCCAATGTTGCATCGCTTCTTTTTTTTGGTTCAATTTAATTCCAAAATTTTCTTCCAATACCAATATTTGTCTTAATTTATGATATATAAAATTATGTTGGATTAAAAAAAATTATTAACTCCTAATATATAAAACACTTATTAAACAAATTATTAAGATATTTAGATATAGATATAAATAAATATATAAAAGTTGCCTCCCTCAAAGTGCTTGGTTTAACGTCGTCAGCCCAACATACATTGTTTAATGAGGATGACTCAACATCAAAATTTCTTTGAATTGTGGCATCTACCCTTCATAATAATGTTTCAATTGATGCCCATTAATTTTAAATATCTTCCTAGTTTTATAATATTTAATGGCAACAGTTTCATAATGATAGCCTTTAATCACTTTAAATGGTCATAACCATCTAGATTTTAGTTTTCCTAGAAATATTCTCAATATTCTATTATATAATAGAACTTCTTGTCCAGATTTAAATTTCTTTTTTATAATCTTCCAATCATGCTATATTTTCACTTTCTCTTTATAGATTTTTGCATTATCATATGCTTAATTTTTAATCTCCTCAAGTTCATTGGGTTGCAATAATCTTTTCTCACCAACACCTTTTAGATTAAAATTAAATTCATTAATAGCCCAAAATGCTTTATGCTCCAATTCTATTGGTAAGTGACATGTTTTTCAAAAAATAATTCTATATAAGGACATTCTAATATGAGTCTTATAAGCAGTTTAGTATGCCCATAGTGCAGTATCTAATCTAGCAGACCAATCTAATTTATAGGGATTTACATATTTTTCTAAAATTTGTTTTATTTCACAATTTGATATATCTGCTAGACTGCTCATTTTGGAATGATAAGCAGTAGATACTCTATGCATAATATCATATTTTTTAATCAATTTCTCGATTCTCTTATTCTTAAAATGGGATCCTCCATTCGTAATAATCACTCTTGGCATTCCATATCTTGTAAAAATATTTTTATTTAAAAATTTTGAAACACTCCGAGCATCACATTTAGGTATAGCAATAACTTCAATCTATTTGGACATATAATCAGCATCAAATAATATATATAAATTTCCAAATGAAGGCATAAATGGTCTCATAAAATCTAATCCCCTCACATAAAAAANGCAATAACTTCAATCTATTTGGACATATAATCAGCAGCAAATAATATATATAAATTTCCAAATGAAGGCATAAATGGTCTCATAAAATCTAATCCCCTCACATAAAAAATTTCAACTTCCAATGTGTAATTTAGAGACATTTCATTTCTTCTTGAAATATTTCCTACTTGCTGACATTGATTGTATGTTTTAATATATTCATTAACACCTCTAAAAAGAGTAGGCCAATAAAATCCAGCTTGCAAAATTTTATGTGCAGTTCTATTTGTTCTAAAATGTCNAATTGTATGTTTTAATATATTCATTAACACCTCTAAAAAGAGTAGGCCAATAAAATCCAGCTTACGAAATTTTATGTGCAGTTCTATTTGTTCTAAAATGTCTTATAAATTTAGAATAATGAAATCTTTCAAATTTAGAATAATATGTTCTACTAGTTCCAAAGCCTCAATAAAAGTAATATTTATCATTAACTTTTTAAGGATTTCCAAAAATTTTGTAAATTGTTTGTCTTTATTCTTCTGCTTCAATCATTGAGGAAACAGAGTTAGTGGTTCTTCTAAAGGAACTTGCATTGGTTCAATTTCATTGTGGTTGCTTTCAATCTCTTCCTTATCCTTCTCAACTTCAGTTTCTCTTTGGATTCTTGTTTCTACTTCTTTTCCACTTTGTATTTGAATAGCTTTAATTTGCTACTATTTTTTATCTTTGGATTAACTTTCACAGTACTCGAAAGAATTCATGAAGGTCTGTTACTAAATCCAGTAGCAATATGTCCTACTTATTTTTTTAATATTTCTAATTGCAGCCCCTTGCTTTTGTATTTGATTTCTCATGTTCAACATTACTTCTTCCATCGTCAACTTCTTTTCCTTAACTTATGGGTTAGGGTTAGAGTTAAATCTAGGAGGATAATAAGGTCGATAGTTAATATTTCCTTGGTTGTTTGAATTTTCTGTGAGATACACAGAATTCTTATAATTATTCTAACTAAAATTAGGGTGATTTTTCCATCCAGGGTTATAATAATTAGAATAGGGATTATTATTTTGATTATATATAGCATTCAAAGTTTCATAAGATGATTGAGTATCAATTATCTGTCTTAGTGAATTTTCCTCTAATATTGGTGGTATTTGAGAATATTTCACTCCAATTTGATCAATATTTTTTGATATAGCAGCAATTTAAGATGCTAAAATAGACACTGCATCAGAATTATGAATACTAGCTACTCTTTTAGGATTTACCCGTTCATAGGGTCATTGAAAATTGTTAATAGTCATATCCTCTATTAAAGGGTATGCTTCATCGAAAGAATTTGACATTAGTGATCCACCTGTAGCAGCATCTATAATAGATTTAAGTGATCCTACTAATTCATTGTAAAAATTTTGAATTTTTAACCAATCTGATAAAGCGTGGTGTGGACATTTCCTAAGGAGATCTTTAAATCTTTCACAGGCTTCATATATTGATTCCCCTTCAAACTGAGAAAATGATGTAAGATCATTTCTAAGCTTAGCAGTTTCGATGGTGGAAAATATTTTGCCAAAAATTTTTTTGATAATTCTCCCCAAGTTCTGATAGATCAAGGTGCTAATGAATTTAACCAAGCTTTAGCTTTGTTCCTTAATGAAAAAGGAAAAAATCTAAGCCTAACATCATCATTAGACACTCCATCATATTTAGAAATAAAACATATTTCAACAAATCTAACAAGATGTAAGTTAGGATCTTCAGTAGGTGTTACTCCAAATTGATTGTTTTGTATCATTTGGATAATAGTAGGTTTAAACTCAAATAAATTAACAGCAACATCAGGATTTTGAATAGTTAAGTGAAGTTCATTTGTTGTAGGATTAGCATAATCTCTTAAAGGACTTTTTCAATTTTCATTTATTTGATTATCTAAGTTATTTGTCATTTTGTTCAAATTTTTAATTTATTTTTGTTGTTTTTGAATTTTTATAATAGTACTTTCTAATTCTGAATCGTAAGGTACTAAACCTTCAGATCCACAATTTCACATAATCAAATATAATAAGCAAAGAAAAATTTCTTAAAAATACTCTTAAGTATATATTTATTTTTTTTGGATTTTTAATTTTATTATTTTTTTATTTTGATTTTATATTTTATAATTATCGCTAAATTTCCTAATTTACCAAATCTATTTAATTTACCGTTACCTTCTCTGGAAACGGTGCCAAAAACTTGATCCTAATGATATAATTGTGTAAAATATATAAAGTTGACTCCATTTTACAACGGTGCCAAAAGCTTGATGCAGTATTTTATGAATAAGAAATTTAAGCAGTTTATGTAGGGATTTTACGCAAGTATACACATTGTTATCAAGTAATACAAGACTTTCTGTTTATGCATCAAATATCGATCCCACAAGGAAGATTTAAATTTAAAATGATAAATTAACTAGGAAATTCATAACAATAAAATAAAATTACTGTCACTAATTTCAAATATTTATTGTACTAGCAAAACTAAATTATTAACTACTAGCTAAACATAAATGCAAATTTTAAACAGTAACTACCAAACTATGTTTATGTGATGAAGTTATCTAATATGAAAAAGTATCTTTCCCACTACAATGAGTTTTTGGTAAAATAAGATGAGATAAATGGTTTGAATCTGTATTGTGCCAAATAGGAGCATTTTTATTTCTCTAACCTGATTCAGTGTTATAGAAAACCATTGGTTAATCTAAGGTTTAATCCATAAATCTATGGTTAGGTTGGGAGGATACTGGCTCTCACTCGAGAGCTCCCACTTCCCTTCCCTTGAAGGCTAACACTTGCTTTATTCTTAAACACTAAGACCAAATTGGGGATTTTACTCTGTCACATTAAAATCTCCAATTCTACGCCCAACAATATATAATTTGCTATTTATTTGCACTTAATTCAATGAAAAAAATACTTCTTCGCGGAATTAAATGTGAGTCTCACTCTGTTTTAGAAATCATACTCTATTTCCCGGATCATATGTTTCACAACATATTTTAACATTTCAATTGGCCAGATCAAAAAAGTAAATTAAGAACGGAGTTGAAAAACCATCACAATTTATTTTATATTTTAAAATTAGCACATCCAAATTATCTCTTCATTTCACCATATTTTAAAGTAGAGAGAAAGATAAAGAAAACTGCTCAGACTTCATGAGAAAGATACAACAAAACATAAATTTCATATATAAAAAAGTTCATAAAATAATAATAAATAAACAACACTTATCTGAAACTCTTTCTCAATACAAATCCCTTGTAGCCTCTCTTGGACTCTTNTATATAAAAAAGTTCATACAACAATAATAAATAAACAACACTTATCTGAAACTCTTTCTCAATACAAATCCCTTGTAGCCTCTCTTGGACTCTTTCTCTCTTTACAATACTCTTGATTTTATCTTAGAAGATGTAAAGAAGAAGAAATCTCTCACTTCTCTCCCTCTCTAACAACTCTTAGAAAAAAATTCACACTTAAACTCATAGCAGAACTAAAAACTCTAAAGAAATAAATGACTAATGGACTCAAAAGTGGTTGGTGGCGGAAGGGAGATTTTTCTGATCAATTTTTGCTCTAAATAGAGCCTAATGTCAGTTTTCCAATAGGTCTAAAAACTCTTCAAAAAGAGTCCAAATTTGTCAAATCTTCTAGAAATCGGTATTGCACCTACATTGGCATTGTCAGTGTCAATGGCCCGTAAATTAGTTCATTGCTCTCTGTCAAATGGTACTGTCGGCGCTGCTCCTAGCACCGTCAGTGCTGAGGAAATTGTGGCCTTTGTTCTGTATGTCTGCGCCGTCGACGTCTGGCCTGGCGCCGATGGAGTTCGGCCTGGCGCCATCGGCGTTGAGTATATCTTCAAAAATGTCATTTTGACTCCAAATTTCATCATTTCTACTTCCTTCTTGCTTCAAGTCCTAAAAATCAGCAACCTGCAATAAAACATAAAAAGTACCTTTCTTTAAAGTGCAATATCACCAAAAAAAGAATATAAAATATAGGTATAAAAATGCATATATTTTTGGTGCATCACCTATTCTCATCTTTACACTTACTACATAGGCTTAGACGTCTTACTCCTATTTACAATTTAAGAGTAGGCTTAGACATTCTTTTCCAATATTTACACTTTCGAGGTAGGCTTAGATGCCCTATTCCAATCTACACTTCCAGGGTAAGCTTGGACCCCCTATTCCAATCCTTACACTTTCAAAGTAGGCTTAGATGCCCTATTCCCATCTTTACACTTTTGAGGTAGGCTTAGATGTCCTATTCCCATCCTTAATTTTGGGGTAGGCTTAGACATCTTATCCCCATCTCCACCATAAACATAGACTTTAACATCTTGTTCCCATCCTTATCATTGGGCTAGGCTTTGACATCCTATTCCCATCCTCGGGGTAGGCTTAGACGTCCTACTCCCATCCTTACTTTCACAGTAGGCTTAGACGTCCTATTCTCATCTCCACCTTAAGGGTAGGTTTTGACGTCCTATTCCTATCCTCATATTTGGGTTAGGCTTTGACGTCTTATTCCCATTCTCACATTCGGGGTAGGCTTAGACGTTCTATTCCCATCTCCACCATCGGGGAAGGCTCTGACGTCATATTCTGATCCTTACCATCGGGATAGGCCTTGACGTTCTATTCCTATCCTTACATTTGGGGACAGCTTTGACGCCATATTCCCTTCTCAGCGCTTGCATTTTCAACACAATTTGATTTCCTCGTGCATAATTTCATCCTCTCAAAATTTTAAATCAAAATCTAAACTAAATCTCTTACATATACTTGCATAGAATCCCTTAAAATATAATTGAAATCTTACTTTGCTTGGGATCAAGTTTTCAGTGTCACTATCGGGGATTAAAATCTTCAAGTAGTGGTGACAACTTCATAAATTCTACATATAAAAAAGAATATCGGGATCAAGTTTTTGGCACTGTTGTCGAGGATCACAACGGTTGATATTAACTTTTAGGAGAATTTAAGTTGAAGTAATTAGACTTAGACTTGGAAAACTGTATTGTCGTAAAAACTATTTTTGTGTGTAAATTTTTTTTTTGTATGAAAAAGTGTTGTGAAAAAATTGTTTGTGTGAAAAATAAGGTGTTTGTGAAAATGTTTTGTTGTGTTGAATATATTTTTTTTATTTGTTTACTTTTTAATATATTGTTTGTTGTGTTGCGTATGCAAAACAAAGGATATGCAGGACTTGTGCCTTATGATCCCGAGTTAGAAAAAAACAAAAAAATCAAAAAATAGAAAGGACTTGAAAAACTAAAAATGGAAATGAAAAACATTAAAAATAATAACTTGGAAAATCATCATAAATCATTCAAGATTATGTAAATCCTACGACAGATGAAATTCACTCAAGTATATAAACCCCTGTCGTAAAAGCTGACTCAATTGAAATAAATCCATCGATTATCCAACTAGTGCAGAACAACCATTTTGGGGGAACTCCTTTGAAGGATCCCTATGTACACTTATCAAATTTTCTAGAACTTTGTGCTACATTTTGTTATAATGGCATGTCAGATGATGCTGTTAGACTAAGGGTTTTTCCTTTCTCACTAAGGGATAAGGCTAAATTGTGGTTATACTCATTAGGACCAAGCTCTATTAAAAATTGGGAGGAGTTAACTCAGAAATTCCTAGCTAAGTATTTTCCACTTATAAGAGCTACTAAACTTAGAAACGATATTATCTCATTTTGTCAGTGTAAAGGGGAATCAATATATGAAGCCTAGGAAAGATTTAAGGAACTCCTAAGAAAGTGTCCACATCATGCTCTGCCTGATTGGTTAATCATTAAAACTTTTTACAATGGATTAGCAGGATCCCTTAGGTGTATAATTGACGCTGTCGTTGGTGGATCATTAATGTCAAAATCATTTGATGAAGCATATGCGTTAATTGAAGAAATGTTTACAAATGAATTTCAATGGCCCTCTGCAAGGGAAAATCCTAAACAGGTAGCCAATGTTCATGGTACAGATACGTTTGCAATTATTGCATCTCAGGTTGCTACAATATCAAGGAAGTTGGACCAACTTGGAATGAACCAGCCTCAATTCAGTTAAGTAAGTGAGGAAAGTTCATTAGGGCATATGATTAATTTTAGCTTGTCATATAAGACTTTAAATACCATAAACAACCAGTATTCTGACTTTTACAACACAAGTTAGAAGAACCATCCAGATTTTAATTGGTATCATACTACTGGTGGTGGAAACCAAAAATAGGAAAATAATCATGCAAATCCTAATGAAAGTTGGCATAATAAAGGGAATATAAACTATAAACCTTCATATCCACCAAACTCTAACAATGATCAACAATTTGAGAATAATAAGAAGTCTATAGAAGAAGAGGTATTGCAAATGAGAAGCCAGTTGCGAGGTCAAAATGCTATGATTAGAAATCTAGAGAATCAACTTGGATAAATTGTCAAATCACTTAGCAATAGACCCCAAGGAACACTTTCTAGCAACACTGAGTTCAACCCTAAGGATAAAAATGATGAACAAATAGATGTTGTCCAATTAAGAAGTGGAAGAGAGATAAAGGATGTGGTTAGAAAAGACAAATAAGTTGTGAGAAAAACAAAGGAAACTAAAAAACCTAAATAACATGTTTCTAAGGATTTGAAAATTTTAATATCTCCATCTATAATTAATTCAGAAAGATCACCACCTCCATTTCCTCAAAGAAGTAGACAACAAGAGTTGGATAAACAATTTTCAAAGTTCTTGGAAGTACTTAAAAAGTTAATAATAAATACTCCTTTCGCTGAAGCTTTGAAGCAGATGCCAAGTTATGAAAAATTCATGAAGGAGATATTAAACAAGAAAAGGAAGTTTGGGGATTACAAGACAGTTGCACTAAGTGAGGAGTGTAGCGCTATATTCAAGAAAAAGCTTCCTAAGAAACTTAAAGATCCTTCTAGCTTAACAATTCCTTGTGCAATTGGAGAAAGATTATGTAGAAAAGCTTTATGCAATTTATGATCGAGCATTAATGTGATGCCTCTATCTATATTTAAAAGGTTAGGTTTAGCCGATATTTCTCCCACTACTATAATTCTTCAGTTAGCTGATCGATCTATCATTTATCCAAAAGGGGTTATAGAAGATGTGCTTGTTAAAGTTGATAAATTTATCTTTTATATGGACTTTATTGTATTAGATATGGAGGAAGATAAGGAAAATTTAATTATTTTAGGGAGACCTTTCTTGTTACTGGATAAGCTATGATAGATGCACAAAAAGGAGAGTTGAATATGAATATTAATGACCATGAAACTACTTTTGATGTTTTAAAGGCTATGAAGTATCTAACTGAAAAAAAGGATGATAATTATTTTTGGGTGGTTGAAATTGATTATCTAAGTAAAGACCATTTCCAAGAAAATTTTGAGAGTAAGTTAACAGATGGGATCAAATTTGATTTTTATGATGAGTTGAAAATGTTGTTTAAAGAAGACTGTATGCATGTTCAAAAGAGGTGCAAAATGATGGACGTTACTGAAAATAGTAAACTTTTAATTCCATTTGTTGAAAAATCTCATGAACTTAAGATGAATGTACCCCATACAATTTTAAAGCCTACCTATTTAGGGAATTCATCTACAGCACTAGTCTTTATATCTTTAGATTTGACTCAATCACAAGAAGAACCTGAATTGAATGATGAAATCAGTAAAAGAACTCCTAAAAAAGAGTTATTCAAAATCACTGAATGGCATATTCTGTGGTATACAGACAAAATGAATGAGATTCTGATGCTGGGCAACTAGAGTAAAAATTGGATACATCGGATCATCAATGTTATACCAAGTGCTTTGTGGGAGGCAACCCATGGTTATCTTTGTTATCTATTTATTGTGATTATTGTTATGTTGGATTTGATAGTAGTGATATGTTGGACTTTGATCTGTGTTTGATGTGTAAGAGTGTATTGGATTAATTTTGTGAGGTAACTCCTTCGTTATGACTAGATTTGTATATGATTTCTGGTAGTAGCAGGTTAACGAGTCTCTTATGACTTTGTTCTTAATAGGAGTTGACCATTACCTTGAATCATTTAGAGTTGGACTTGAGTCACTGCATGTAAACTCTATTACTTCCTTTATCTGACTTTGTCTTCACCGGGTAAGGTCATGAACTTACTTAGTGAACAACATCTGGATGAACTGCACTATATTTACCAGATTTTGAATGCCTTAGACTTAGAGTAACCCTAAAATTGGTAACACATGAAGTAATTCTTGTCCATGGGTGTAATGATACAAGGTTTTATATTACACCCACTATATTAGTGTAGTTTCTTCCATTAGAAATTGAAAGTAAGGAGGGGAAATGTGAGTAGAAGAGAGATCAAATTAGCCTCACTCATTGTTTATTTATAAATATGTGAGTCTATGTATTGTAGTTTGTGTGTCTATGGTTGTAAGTTAAGTTAAATGAGTCTTTATAGATGACAAAACTTATCTCAATATTTTAAACTTGTTAGCATCTAATAATTCCTTTATGAAGTTTAAAATGTGTTACTGTTTAATCTTCACTTTGTACCTATTCTACTATTCAAAATTCCTTTATAGTGTTATGTCAAGCATGGATTTACTTTTTACTGTAATATTCTACCATGTGTTATTTGTTGATATTTTTGTAGGATGCATAGTAAAATTATAGAATTCATCTTTCCCTGCCGCATAATTATGTACTTCATTGTTACACATGTTTGAGCTTAAGTTTGAGGGGAAAAAAAAAATGTTTTAAATTTAAACCTTACTTATTTTCAAAAGTATTACAAATAAATTTTTATTTTATTTCTAATGATTATTGTTATGTGGAGTCATCTTAAGGATCTTAAAATTTTAAATATAGAAATGAAGTAGGAAAACTTAGTTGATAATTTTAGTGAAAAGGGTGAACTTAGAGTTAAGGATATTTAGTTGAGAACTTAGGAAAATGAATAACTATTTTTAATAGGAAAAATTGTATTTCTTTTTTTTAAATTAAGGAGTCTTAGAATTCTTACTTTTGAACATTTAAGGCTCCTTAGAAAGTATTTAAAAAAAATATACATTTTCTCAAGAGAATGAAAGTAATAAATATTAACTTTAGAGGAGGATAGTGGAATTCAAAATTATTTAAATACTTCTCTAGATATAAAAATCCTTACATACAAAAAAAAAAAATAAAATAATAATAATAATAATGGATTAAAAATATCCAAAAAAAAAGAATAAAGTGAGGAGAAGTCCTAATCAAAAATTCAATTCACTTGAGCCTTTCTAGAGTAAAGAACTTAGAACAATCCTAAGCTTGCTTTTTATACTTATATAAGTAAAAATTATTTTTAAGAGAGCTCTTAAGTCTAGAAAGTAAAGTTCATAGGATAAAAAGTCTGAAAAATCTACATATATTTCTGTACAATATAGGAAAACAAATTTCCAAGTTTGATGATAAATATTTTAGACCCTGGGCTAGTCTGATTCACTAGAAGTTCTTCTAATTTGAATTATCATATTTTTAGAAAAAATTTTTAACTATTCTAAGGGATGACCCATTAACTCTATTCAACATAAATTATTTTTAAAAATGTAGTATTACTTAAGGACAAGTAATGTTTAAGTTTGGCGGATTTTGATATGCCTAAAAATGTACTATTTTTTATGCTATATTTTCTGATGATATTGCACTATAAAGGTATTTTTTCTATTCTTGGTTGTAGCTACATCAAATTGAAGAATTTGGAGTGATTGGAGCAAAAGGAACAAAAATGGACCAAAAATGAGTAAACCAGAGCTAATCGGGTCAAATTGGGGCACACCGAAGCCAAGGGGACCTAAACCTCACATAGTTCCTGTGACCAACTCTTAAGCACCAAAAATGGTGCTTAGACGCCACCAGACAGAGAGGAGTGCACCTAAGCACCCCAGAATCGGTGTTTACGCACGAAAGACGATTTTTAACATAACTTCTTCAATATACGTCTTGCTTGGACGATTTTTGAAGTGTTGCTTCGTGCGTATCTTTGGGAATTCATTGGAATTGATAAAATGGACTTTATAAAAGAATTTTGGGTGGTTATATGGAGATTTTAAGTTGCACTTAAGGCACCATTTGGAAGATTTAATGAATATGGACAGCTTTGAAGAGACACTTAAGCATCCCTTGGGAAGTTAAAAAAAAAAGGCTTGGAAATATTTTTAAAATATCTCTTAGACTCTTAAATTAATTATAAGTGGAGAAGAAGGCTTGGAGAAGAAGAAGGCTTGGGTGTGAGCCCCAAGTGGGGCGGCAAGGTGAGAAAGAAAGAGAGAGAGTGAGAGATTTCTTCTTTTCTTTTCACTTTATACTTGGAGAGGATTGTAAGGAGATTAATTTTGCTATATAATGAGAGTTTAATTTCTATCAAAGATAAGTATTTTTATTATATTTTGATTTGAATTTAGTACTTTATTTGTATGTTTTCAATGTCTTGTTCAATGAAAAGTTCTTGTTGTTTCTCCATGTGTAGTGAGTACTTTTCTTTACTCTTCACTCTTGAAATGAATTAGTATGCATGTGTAGGATATAGAATCGAGTAGAGTGAGAATATATTGTGATGAATTTACTTTATTCTTTATTTACATGTAAACTTGATCAACTTGCATGTTAAAATCTATTGTGAGAACGTGTAAGATCTGGGATGGTATTATCTCAATCAACTGTGGTAGAATCACATGAGATTTTATGGATGAGAATGTAGTCCATAAGGTTGAGTGAAAATAAATAGGAAAATAATCTTTAATGAGTGTAGAATTAGAGGACTTTAGAGTGACAGGCTAAAGCCCCCTAATTTTGTCTATGTTTTAGGTTTTGATGTGAGATATTAGCCTCTAGGTGGAGGGATAAGAGGGAACTTTAGGGTGAGAGCTAGTATCTTCCCTGCCTAGCCCATCTTTAGAACTATTCAAACTTTAGATTAACCAATGTTCTTTATAGTATCTTTAGTAAGGGTAAATAATATAATTGCTCCTATTTGTCACAATCTCTCTTGCTACTTGCTTTACTTTTTACACATGTCACTAATTTCATTGCATTAGAAAGAGTACTTTTAATATATTAAACCTCACTTTATAATTTTCCCAAAGTACTTTAGTTTATGAGTAGAAGTAGTATTATAGTGATAATTGCAGGATATCATCAAAGCTAAACCTTTATCGACCTTCCAAGCTAGTGTATACTATTCTAAACTAGAATTTCTCTTGAAAGCCACCGTGATTAACCTCGATCTCCATGGGATCGATCTTCAGGGCTTAATCAGAAAGTCCTATCTTACTTGATAACTATATGTATACTTGCGTAGAATCCCTATAAATATAATTGAAATCTTACTTTGCTTGGGATCAAGTTTTTAGTGTCATTACCAGGGATTAAAATCTTCAAGTAGTGGTGTCAACTTCTTAAATTCTACATATAGAAAAGAATATCGGGATCAGTGTGCAATGAGAAAATCTGCTAGAATTTATCCCTTGATTACATGGAGGGGAACAAAAGTTATATCAAAATGAAATAAGATCATTGACCATCTTACTAAAGGTCCGGAGAATATTGGTCGGGTCATCAGATATTGCAACGGGATAACTTTCGACATTAAGGTAATCTTATGAGAAAGCATATAATGTCTAAGCTTTTGGGAAGCAAAAATCAAAGCTAAACAATGCTTCTCAATAGGTGGATATCTTATCTCCGTCAGTATTAGGCGGCGAGTCAAGTTGAAGAGGGTGTTTTCTTTATCCTCATCATTGACTTGGGCTATCAGGGCTCCAAGTGAGTCATCTAAGGCTACGGTAAAAAGTATCAACGGCTTCCCTGAAAAAGGGGCTGCCAAAATAGGAGGTGTCATTAAATATTGTTTATTGTCCTCAAAGGCCCGCTGGCATTTCTCTTCTCAAATGAATTTGGCATACTTTTTAATTAATGCCGAGAATGGCTGACACCTATCTGAGAGATTAGAAATAAAGCATCTCAGATATGCCAACTTCCCCTGGAAGGAACGTAGTTGTTTCAAGGTTTTAGGAGGAGGCATTCCAAGATAGCTTTAAATCTTTCCAGGTCAATCTCGATTCCCCGATGACAGTCATTGAATCTTAGAAATTTCCCAGAGGTAACACCAAAAGAGCACTTTAAGGGATTCATTTTAAGGTCATATCTTCATAACCGTTTGAACACGATCCTCAAATCGTACAAAAGATTTATTTTTTGTTTACTTTTGATGATCAAATCATCCACGTAGCATTCCACTTGGTTGTGAATGAGGTCATCAAAAATCTTCATCATTGCACGTTGGTATGTTGCTCCAACGTTCTTTTGGTCGAACGGCATCACTGTGTAACAGAAAATTCCAATCGATGTTTTGAAGTCTGTAAGTGTTGCATCTTTGAGAGCCATCTTGATTTGGTTGTATCCTGTTGATATATCCATGAAGGAGAAAATTTTGTGTTTTTAAGCGATATCCACCATCATTTTTGGTATTGGTAGTGGGAACTCGTCTTTTGAACATGCCTTTTTCAAATCCCTAAAGTTTACACAAATATGGATTTGTCCATTTTTCTTCTTAACAAGTACAATATTAGTCAACCACGTGGGGTATTGCTCTTCTTTTACAAAGTTGGCGTCTATTAATTTCTTCACCTCAATAATTACTTGTTGCTCTATTTTGAGGAGCATTCTTCGATCATTATATTCAAGCTTATCCCTAGTCATACTCCAAAATATTATAATTATATTTCATAAGACCCTGGAGGGGCAAAAAGATAATCATATAAAGTCAAGGCTTCGAGGATTTTCTTTCCCGAATCTGAGACAACTAACTAGTAAAGGCAGTCCTTATCCTAACCTCGTGCTACTGATATTCAGAGTGATGTTCTTCTTTTTCTTTGTCTTTAATGATGATGAAACTCCTAGCAAAATCTTTGTTTCAGTTTTGACAGGCTGAAGAATTTAAACGAAGGCTTATTTTGATGCATTATGGATTTGATTCAATATTTTCTTGGATGATTTGCTCCAAACTTCATTTCATCCATCTTTTTTGGTATATCTAGAAGATTTTTTTGATGAATCCTGTATTTGGCTTAGGACCCTCTTAATTTTATCCCTACTCGTACTCCATCCATCTTCTCTAGTATATAGGTCAATCAGAGAGATTGGCTTAGCTGAAATCATATTTATGGAACCTTTTCAGGTTCTTTTAAATATTCTTTCCGGATCTTTTTATTCCCTTCTTTAAGGTTCGTCTCAAGCTAATCCTTAAAGATGAAACATTTTTCTATGGTGTGCTCAAGCAATCTGTGGTATGGGCAATAATTCGGTTGATCCTTCTTGCCGACCTCTTCGGGTTTCTTTGGATCTGGCAGTCTGAATTCAGGCTTCTTCATCAAACTTCTGAACATTTTGGATACAGCTTTATCTTTGAAATAATACACCATTTTCTATTGTTCTATCAAAGATATTCTCTTATTCCTTGTTTGAGGTGATCCTTCTTGAAGTGGTCATTGGTTGGACTGGTTACTCTGTTTCTGAGCATGCTGTGATGAAGATTGGCAAGGATTTTTTTGATATAACTTTATTGGTTGTTTTCATTTATCAACAGTTGCTATTATTCCTGACTTCTTTTCAAATACTCTGGTTGCCTTGGATTTCTCATTAGAATCCATATGTTTGATTTCTTCTTGAAGACTGCTAGCTTTACTGAGTAGCTTCTCAAAGGATTTGATGGTGAGTCCCTTGAGCATGAAAACTACTAGCCCATGAATGCTTTTGAGTAAGATATCAATTGCGTGATGTTTTTATAGCTGAGGTTCACATTTCATGCTAAGGTTTCCCAATCTCAAAATGTAATCCACCAAAATCTCGTTGGGCTTTTGCATTTCCATCATGAGCTCTCCTATAGAAATATGGTACTGCGCTCCAACAAATCTTTTCACAAATAATTGTTCCAACTCGGCAAATGTCTTAACTAATCTGTTGGGCAAACCGGCATACCAATCAAAAGCTATCCTCGACAAGCTGCTGACAAACTGTTGGAAGAGTGAAGCTTCGTTATTTCTTGTGTTGCCGCAACTGGCTCAAAAATGTGCTATATGCTGTCTAAGATTTCCAGTCCCATCAAATATCTTAAAGTTTGAGGACACGAAACCCTTGAGAAAGGGTACAACATCAAATTCCTCTGGATAGGATCTACCCTTTAGAATCAATGCACCACCCTTAGATTTGTTTAAGGCTTCCTAAAATTTCTCAACTATTTGCTAAAATTCCTTCTCCGCAATGGCACTCGATGAAGAATCCTTCTTTGGTTGCTCATCCCTATTTTCTGAGGCAACTTATCTTCTTTCATCTGTGATGTGTATGATTTCTAGTTGGTTGACCTCTGGAGAGGCTAAGTGTGATGCTTGTGATTGCCCTTAAATGGTATCCATGGCGGTTATGGCCACGACCATTTCTTCTATTCTTTTCTCCAGTTGGCTAACTTGCTCATTCCTTAAGAGAATAGCCCTACGCAGCTCTTCTGCGGCGTTCTCTTCGACGAGAGGTTGAGCCTTGCACGCAGATGTAGCGGCTCTAGTTTCAATGACATGGACATCCATGAAATCTACTTCAAGGTAATCATTATAATCAAAATCTTCATCATCGTCATTAATGAAAACTCTGTGTTCCCGAGCCAACTCTGAAATCTCGACCCTGAGATTTTCAACTTTTCCTTCAATTATTTATTCTTGAATTGCCTTAAGAGGACCCTACTGGACCTCTTCCACTTGTTCTTCCATCTCACTGGCAATTGCTATAAGAATGTCAGATACTCTGGACCTTGGCTTAATTCTAAGCTCTAGCCCTATAGGCTTACTGGACTATATCGGTACAGCGACCATGGGTATCCACACCTTTTCTTTGAT
This sequence comes from Phalaenopsis hybrid cultivar, assembly GCA_002079205.1. Classification (NCBI taxonomy): domain Eukaryota; kingdom Viridiplantae; phylum Streptophyta; class Magnoliopsida; order Asparagales; family Orchidaceae; genus Phalaenopsis; species Phalaenopsis hybrid cultivar. The sequence continues at coordinate 27,568 of JXCR01121492.1, forward strand.
GATGATGTCTCAAGATAGAGTGTCCTAGCATAATTATTGGTATGTCGAAGGGAAGTATGCTCCCCATGGTGCAGACCGACTACAGTACTAGGAAATTTCTTCATCTTTTCTCTTAAAATTTTAGGGATGTCTTTGAAGTGGATGATCTGCAGGATTCTCGGACCCAGTCTTGACTTAACTGGTCGACGGCCTATGGTCCTGGTAGCGGTAGAATCTGTGGTGACAATAGCAGTGTCGACTCAAATTCCTAAGTGAGACCAGACGGGAAAACGTGCAGGCAGATTTTCAGTTGACTTTTAAGATCGTCTGGCAGATTTGAAGTCCCTTAAAATTTCTTTCTTCATACAAGGGGAAATTGCTTATCCCACTTGTTTAAGTAACTCATTAACTGAACAGCCCTCTTTGGCAGCTAGTCTCTGAAAAATTGAACTGACTCGGGTGACAGGAGTAGGTTTCTTTTTCTCCATACACCATCCATGAAGTGTCTGTAATGCGACGACAATTTTCTAGATACTTTCATATCCATCGGTATTCATTAAAGGATGGAATTTACTTCCCTGCAGAAGTGGATATGTTTCTAGTTATCTTGATTTGTCTTAGTGAGGATCTTCCTTAACGGGTATCTCCTCAGGAGCTTGGGCTTTAATGCCCCTCTGAACTCTCCTGTTTTGATTTTTTCTTTGAGTTTGGGTTAGTGGTGCAGTTCTTGAACTCAATCCGATTTCAAATACTAATCTTGGGACACCTAATCCCTCAGTCAGATCTTTAATGATTAATACTTCTTAGCCCTTAGTAGTAGTGGGGATAGCAGGCTTGGTAGTTGTCGTAGTGGCAACAGTAGTCTTGGCCTTCTTATAAGAAGGGAAGTCCTGAAGGCAGTTCAGGTTGAACTTAGTAGATGGTTCCTGAATTTTTGGAGCGCTGACTTTCATTATGACGAACGGGGACTTCCCGAGGATGACCTTAAGATCTTCAAATCTGGCTTCGAACTTAATGGTAGGAGCATTATTGCGGGCTTCATGGCTTGTCAGCAGGTTGCAAGAAAAATTCATCGTCGGGTAGGCCATTGCAGCAACTTTAAAATAGAAAGCTCTGAGGTTAGCTATATGGCCAAAACCTTATAATCTTAGTGCAAGCACCAAAAATTAATCGAGGTTGATCCGTAGACCGGGTAAGTCTTAGTTTTGGGGATTTTAAAATTTTCAACAAAAAGGAAATATGAAAGTAGAAAAATTTAATTAATATAAGAAAATTTTAAAGCCCGCGCAGCACAACACTATTTGATTTAATTTACAGAATATCAAATCAAACTCGAAAGAGAGATGTGAAGTTTTTTAGGACCCAGTGCGAGACCCATTTTTCACACACAATGCCCAAGAGGAACTAGTCCACCAACACACCTATTGGGGTTTTGAGACCACATGAAGATTAAAAGAGTCCTAAAGGGCCTCCTGAACCCCTCTATTCAAACGTGATTGAACAGACGGTCCTGAAGTTCAAAGAGTTGGCTGCACTTTCCCAAAACAGAAATGGGTAAAGTATGTGAATGGAAGAAAAGTAATTTTATCCAAGAGGGACATGGACACATTACCGATGTGTGAAGATAATATTTCCTTATTTAAAAGGAGAGAAAAGCTTGTGCCCAACATAGTCGCCAGAAGCTGTCGGCAGTATTTTTGGGTTCTGGAGTTGCCCGTAAGATGCTCTCGGCCACTGGAATTGAAATTTCGTCACCAGCTTCAGAAGGAAATTTTAATTTACATATAGATTTGAGTTTAGAAAAATATGAAATCAAAATGACCCAATTATTTCATAGTTTAAATGAAAGAGCGTTGTACCTCAAACTCTATATCTATCCCAAAGGATAAACACAAGACTTGAGGACAATGCTCGCTCAAATAAACTTATAAATATATGACATTCGTTTAGTCTGTGAAACTATTTTATTTGCCGACAACTTTTCCTATTTAATATGAAGAATTAAATAGGGTTTATATTAAGCTGGGTTCGGACAATGTTCTTATAAGGGCAAGCCCTTATAGTTAATTATATTATAGATAACCGAAGTCATCTAAGAAAACTCTCAATAAAAATTAGGAAATATTATCTTTAAGGAGGTCAAAGGATAGGACTCTTAGATGATACCAGACAAATAGGTGTGAAATGGGATTGGCTCAAATTTGGAGCATTTTGTTTTTAGAATCTAAAGGGGGAAGAACTAGGGGATGTCATGGATCCAGAGGAGAACATCGATGACTTTCCAGTCTATCCTATTGTTTGGCTTCAATTTTGAGGATAAATATTTAGGTGTTTCAACTTGAAAATTTTATTTAATTATGTCATACATTTGTGTGAAACGATTGCATAAATAACTTGGAAGATGTGAGGATTCAGGTCATGACAGACGACAACCTCAGAATCCTAAAATGAGGTAGGGCTTAGATTGTACAGCAGAGTTATACAAAGGTCTAAAGATAAGGTGAGGATTTATGTTGCATAAGCAAACAACATCAAAATCTTATGGCTTGTTGTTTAATTCTAGGGAAGGGAATGGTTTAGTTGGGGAAGATAGATTTTACTGTTGAAGATGATCGTGAGGCCCACCATGCTTGCTCCAAGCTCCTTGCCATGATGAGTTTAATTTTTCTAGGGTGTCAAGTTATGATGTCAAATCAGATGGCCCTATGGTTGTAGTTCTTTTAAAAAAATTTAAGGGGGCATGTTAAAATTGGTTAGAGTGACACCGGTTAGGATCCTACAGTTCCCTCATTCCAGCACTATTATTTTTTATTGGATTCACTTAGTCCAGATTAATTTACTAAGCTTAACTTAATGAGTTATGTACTTTCATTTAGACAGTGGGAAGCCTCGTTAGCAACTGTAGGTTACCTCCTCCGAGGGATTCCCAATCATCCAATAGAGATGTTTTAATTTAGTTGTAGTTGTAGTTTTTGTGATGTTTGTGATTAAATTTTGAGTTGTTTTATATTTTGAATGTTGTGGAGGTGATTATTATCATGGTTGATTTTAATTTTGGTTTTGGGTTTTGGTTTTTTGTCTATCCTAACAGTTTTGGTTTTCATGCAGGGTGACATTATTGTTTAGCATGCAAGTTTATAAGCATAAAAAGTACAGTATGAAAGTATAAGAAAGATGGCACTACAAACTCTAAAAGGCGTACCTGGCGAGTCTTCTAGTTCCACCACTTGAAACTCAAAATGCATGTGAGATCATTTTATATAAAGGAGAAAAGTAAGGTTTTAGTGATCTACCCAACCCTAGGTCATATCTTGGTGAGCCCCTATTAATTTTATTAAGGATGATTTTTTGTTAAGCAAAACATATTAAGTTTAGTAGACTTCCAAGGTATCCAAAAGGTTTGGAGAAAGAAGCGGTCCATGCATCCCTCTCACTAGCTGGTGAAAATTCTCGAGCTCTTTTCTAAACTTATTATGTTGCTTAATAAGTCATCCTATAAATACCTTTAATGCTCAATGAACATTGATGTTTCAATTATCCCCATGAGTAGGGTAATTATCATTTATAATTTAATTTGGGGATTATGTGGGTGAAGACTCTTAAAGGGGTAAGTTAATGTTGTTAAGACTAAGCCCTTTAGTGTTTTTAAGACTAAGCCCTTTAGTTAATGTTATCTCATACTTTTTAATTTGGGCTTATAGTGTTTTTAAAGATGTTCAATTTTTAATTATGTTCACTTTTCTAATCCTCATTTAACC